>CAUYLG010028887.1:0-124456 GCA_963573385.1 Cacajao melanocephalus
GCCTGGGCAGTAGAACAAGAATCCTGTTCTCTCTCCCTCTTTTCCTTCCTCTTTCTTTCTCTCGTACAGTTTTTTTTTTCTTTCTTTCACTCTCACTTTCTTTCCTCTCTTTTTCTTTCTTTCAAAAAATAAAAAAAATAATAAAAAAATAAAAATTAAAAAAAAAAAGCTAAAAAAAAAAATAAAAAAAAAAGAACAGTCAGGGGGATTGAGGTTACAATTCTGAGCCAAGGTATTTTCCTAAGAATTATAGGGATCAAAGTGCAGTGCATGCATGACAGTGATTGAATAACATGTGGGTCCTAAGACCTAAAAGTGGAAGGAGTTAGTGGATTTAATGACAGCTTCTTACCCATGAGTGAACATTTGGGAAGAAGGGTATATAGGAAAAACAGGTGAAGTGTGAGAGAGATTTCCTCATCAACCAACAGAGAGAGAGAGACATTCAAAAAGGGGATAGAGTAGTTTAAAATCAGGACAAGAAAGGAGAAGAGCAAGTGGAAAGAATGAAGGATTTTCTGAGTCCCTGCTGTGTGCCAGCAAGGGCTTGTGATGGGAGAGCCATGCAGAAAACTTCCACCTTGAAAGAAAAGAAATTGGAGATGATGCATTTTCGAAGCAAGTGAGTGGTTTTGATGAACCAGTGTGGATTGTCACAAAAGATTGTCAATCCTAGGACGATGGAGCTGCAGTGAAGGCATCACTCTGAGATCTCCCCTTTGTAATGGCCGCCAGGGCTAATGCAAGGTTTTGAGTCCCATTATTTTCATATCTCCTTCTTTTTTAGGCAGCCAGTCACAGATGATTTTTACCAAGAATTACAGGATTTATATTTAAGAAGTGCATAATGGAAATTGATGGCTTTTTGTTGAGAAAAGCACAGTGTCAGGAAAATATCGCTGCCACTCTCTTTCCCCCTGTCGCAGTGGTGGAAATTTTACATTTGAAAGTGAAAAGGCTTAAGATATAATTTTTTAATCCCATCTTTCCTGCCCACTTGCATCTCTTCCAAAGCTTGTCAGGGCCAGATCTGGAATAGCAAGAGCCATTAAAAATTTGGCATCTTGCACTCCGTTTTTTGGAATAAACTCAGTGTGGGCCAATTTATGGTAAATTATTCTCTTCGTGTGTGAATTTCCTTTTCTCTCTTGGCAAATTCATGCTTGCTTCTACACCCCTGCACACAGATCTTAAACACACACGTTTATTACAGAATCTGTGTGGGATATGTGTGCAAGTGTTAAAGTGTGTGCCCATGGCTGTACCCACAAATGCATATGCACATATTTGCACCTATGTGCCTATATGATGAGCAAATTGACTTAAACAGTTTGTCTTGGAGGTTTGTGTTGCTGTATGTATGTTAGCATACATTCTGTTGCAACCCGCAAACAGTGTCTCAGTCAAGAGATGACAGAATTCAGCAATCGTTTTGGGAAACACCATAGTAAATAAATATATTGCTTAGTTCTGTTAAAGCAAGCATGCCAATTCTTAATAAAACTGAAGGCAAGCAGTGGCAATTCTCATCTTTGCAGTCAAAGACAATTAATTACTGGGCAGCCAAGTCCATTGCCAACAGGGAAGACAGAGCCAAGGCTTTGCTTCAGCCCGTGTGCTTTGAACACACACCCTGCCGCCAAGCATAGTTATAACCTGGGACACCAGACTGGAGTCTCTGCCTCCCATTCAGAGAGGTTGGTTATAGGACGGTTGACAGAGGCATGGCATCATGGGAAACTGCTTGACCTGTTCTCTGGGGACACTTGACTCAGGGCGATTCAGGGCAAGGTCGAAAAGATCTTTTTTTCTTTGCATGAGAAACTCTGATGAGAGGCTCTTTCCTGGCATATTTGACAGCATATTAGCTCAGTTTTTAAAGGGCAATTCAAAACAGTTTCTTTTCCTTTAGGTATGAAGAAGGCACACATTTATGTGCCTTGAATTATTGCTAATAACATGTTCCCAATAGATCTGTGTGTTTAGCTCAAATTTGGAAAAGGGAGTGGTAGGAAAACAGCTCACTTCACTAGTGTTGCTAAAGATTTCTCAGAACATCAATAAAGAAGTAAATGCATCACATTCACAAAAAATATAAGCATATGTTGTTATTAGTATTTTTCCTCATGTGGTTAAATATTAAAACAATTAAAGATACATTTTACGGTGGTTCTATAGGACATTAAAATTCAGCATCTAAAGCCTATAAATCCATCTTATAAAAGCTTTTGCAGTGTTGACCATTTGATGTCATCATGAGCAGTAACTAACCCAACCTAATTAAAAGGCCTTAATGAGCTTACCGCACAAGGAAGTCTAGGAAATCAATACGCTTTCTTACAAAGAGTTCATTCTCTCCATTTTCTTCAGCATTTATTTAGCAAATAATCTACAATCACTTGCCAAGTACATGCCAACCACTGTACCTATTGCTGGCAACAAAAGTATTAATAAGACTCAGTACCTTGTCCTTATAAAGCTCACAGCCTAGTAGGGGAAACAAACAATCCAATCACTGTACTTCCAAGTGTCAGCAAGGCAGTAGGCAAAGCATGGTGGGATGTGTGGTCACTGATCTGTTCTGCCTTGGCAAAAGCCTCAAGGAAGGCTTCCCAGAGGAGGCGGCACCAAGCTAAAGGGTTAGTAGGATGTAATCAGGCACAGGAAGTAGTATATGCAAAGGTGAGAGGCAAAAAGCAACATGCTACTTAATTAGGGAATTGCAGCTGGGCTGGCCTGGAGCCCAGGTGGGAGATGTAGGGGAACAGGGAAGAGGGGACAGGCCTGATCACATGTATGCTAAGCCATAGGCCTCATACTTTTTCCTTCCCCTTCCCTTCTTTGACCTGTAGTGCCTTTCTGGTTTTTTGTTGTTGTTATTGTTGTTGTTTTTCTGCTTTTTCTTTCATTTTGCTTAATTAGTTGTCTTTTACTTCATCTTTCCCTCTCTGACTTCTGAAAGTTGAAAATATATTTCTGAGGCAGATCATTTGGAGAAACTGGAGTTACAGAGAATGCTTCTGACTTTTATTTTAAATAAAAAATTACTGCCTAAAATCGAAAGGATGAATTCTCCAACCTTCTCTTAGCTTCCTCCCCTCCCCAGTAGTCACCTCATTTTTATATATAGAAAATAATACGGGGGTGTTCGAGCAAGCAGGGTCAGATTCCAAGTTTATTCTGCATGTATTTCTATCTCCCGGAATGCATTATGAACACAGGAAAGGTAAGATGAAAACGAATGTTACTTTTGCATCATCTGCAGAGCCTAATGAGGTACTGAATGTGCAAGAAACTCAATATGTACGTGAGAAACATCAATACGTCCATGAATGGACGAGGGAATTGGTCACTTGGTATATTGCTTGTACTTAGAGTCTGAAATAATTATTTTCTTTAATATAGAGTAGTAAAACATCTGAGCACTGCTTTTATTTGTGTGCTTTATACTTTATACTTTTTATTTTGATCACCACATAGCCAGGTATAATTCCATATACATGTATCTATAATATATAAGCATAATAATTCTTATACATAATACATGTATTCCATATATATATATAATACATGTATATGGAATTATACCTGGCTATGTGGTGATCAAAAACACAGGTACACAGAAAATTAAATACTTTGATTCCTTTTAGCTATTGCTATGGTTTGAGTATGATACCTGGAGTTTATGTGTTGAAAATTTGGTCCACTATGTGTCAGTGCCGAGAGGTGGGGCCTTCAAGAAGTGGTTAGATTGTTAAGAGGAATTAATGTTCCCATGGGCCTGGGTTTATTGTCACCGGAGTGAGTGAATTCTCACTCTAATGGGACTGCATTAGTTGTCTCCAAAGCCGGCTGTGGTAAAGTGAGGCCACCCCTTGTGTTCTGCCCCCTTTTCTCACATGCCGACTTCCCCTTTGGCCTCTCTGCCATGATATGACACAGTATGAAAGCCCCCAGCAAATGCTGCTGCCACGCCCTTGGACTTCTCAGTCTTCTGAACTGTGAGTTAAATAAACTTCTATTTTTTTTTTTTTAATAAAATACCCAGTCTGTGGTATTCAGTTCTAGCAACAGAAAATGGACTAAGACAGGTATGTTTATGCAGAACTAATTACATAGCCATGAAACATATTTGCTCTACTGGCATATTATCAAATGCATTTTTTTACTGTCTGTCAACCCCTGAAGTATACATGCTTTTGTGGATATATATTCACAGATTGTATGAAATCAATGCTAATCAACAACAGCAGCAACAAAAACTTATTGTTTTGCTTACACAACCTCCAGGCAACCAGTTTTTATTATTTACCTACTCACGGAAATAATTATTCACTTGAAATTGTAGTTTTCTGGCATTGTGTTGATATAACATGAATAACATATGATACCTTATATGTGTATAATAGCTAGAGAGGGCCATATGATATGTCTTAAATATCAGTGTTGCACTGTGAATATTCTGTTTCCAGGCATGAGAAAATGCCCATGATAAGGTTCCATTTGTCCCCAGCTCCTTTCAATGTTACAAACCAGACACTTGATAATTTCCATAAAAATTTAGTATGGTTCAAATGCTGACACAGAAATAACATATTTCTCTCTACATTGTCTTGTGGCTTCTTGAAAAGTTTTTCCATTTTCATTTTTTTAAGTTGAACTCTCATTAATTTTGCAACCTTATTTAAAGGATCCTTTTAAGAATCAGCTGCTTCCTCATGACCCAAATGTTAGAAAGCCACAAATTCCTTTAAACCAATGCAAAACATGTATGTACTGTTCATTTCAGTAACCCTTGTTTTATACAGATTTCTTCATCAAAAATAAGCTGAACAGCAAGCCAGGAAGTTGTATTTATGAGTTAGTTAATAGGTCTGTTTTGTACCCTAGATTATTATACAAAGGAAAAACACAGTAACTCGAATCTCTTTATTACAGTTTAGGAAAACATTACAGAAAGAGTTTGATATTAATTCTACAACATTTTTAATAGTTCCAGATAATCTGGGTAAATGAGGACTGTAGGCCACTTCAGAATGCCAGTTGACTGGTATGCACTCAGTGAGTGACTGACTTATTGAGACCAAAGTGTCATAGCCTTTTCTCTCCTCCACCTGCCCCACCTAAACCCAGGGTCAGGGAAACTTTGAAGATGGTTGTAGGAAATGCAAGTGAAAATCTGTTTAGCTACCTGGAACTTTTGGAAACTCAGTTTGGGTTACACTGATTTCCCTGAAGTTAAGAGGACTCTCAAATTAACCAGGGACAACCCTATCCTAACTTTAAATAATTTTCCAATGAGGCAGTTATTATTCTGGATAAAACCTTTGAAATGTTATGAAATCAGATATTACCTTTTGGCAACCAAAAGGAAACACAGAAACTCCTGAGTACAATGCTCTGTTAAGGACAAGAGGGTGATTTGACTATAACATGAGTAAAATCGCAAAGCAACAATACATAGAGACGTTCTCTATTACCATTGTGGAGTTATTAGTCTGCACAAAACAAGGAGCAGAAGGAATGCCCTATTATTCCACGTAATTGATTCATGAATTAGATACTTTTGAAAAGCCTCAAAACATTTGAATGATTTTCTTTTCCTCTCCTTATGCAGCACTTTCTACAAACTGATGTAAATATTAAGATTTGCTAGAGCATCCAGTACTATTAAGAATGCATTGGAGGCCGGGCACAGTGGCTCATGCCTATAATCCCAGCACTTTGGAGGCCGAGGTGGGTGGATCACGAGGTCAGGAGTTTGAGACCAGCCTGACCAGCATAGTGAAACCCCATCTCTACTAAACATACAAAAATTAGCCAGGCTTGGTGGTACGCCCTTATAATCTTAGCTACTTGGGAGGCTGAGGTAGGAGAATCACTTGGGCCCCAGGAGGCAGAGGTTGCAGTGAGCCGAGATAGCGCCACTGCACTCCAGCCTGGGTGACAGAACGAGACTCTCTCAAAACAAAACAAACAAACAAAAAGGAATACATTGAAACAGAAACCAGAGTAGCACAAGGTGAACCATATGTCCAAATGCGAAGTCTGCGGAAGGAGAAACAAAATCAGATGGCCCCAGTGTGCTTCTACAGTCTTTCTTGTGATTCTCGGTCTTTTTTTTCTGACCTTTCTTCTACTTTTTCCCCTATTATTTTCCCACATACATTTTAAAATTAGATTTAACTGTTTCACAATGTAAGATGTGAAACTGCCACAGTCTGGTTCTTTCCTTTAGTATTTTATTAAGTTTCTAGTTCTTTTAAGTCATTTCTTCTTTTTAAAATCCCACTATACTATACATTTTCAAGATTAGAGTGACCTAATGATCCCTAGAATGTTGCTGCTCAAAGTGTAACCTTCAAACATCCACCATTTAGAAGTATCACCTGGGAGACCGTTAGAAATCCTGGATGTCAGGTCCCACCTAGCCCTACTGAGGCAGGGTCTGTATTTTAACAAGTCTCCCAGGTGAAGGTGGGAAGCACTGCTCTAGAAAGAAGCTTCCAGAACTAAATCCCAGCTGAAAACACGCATCAGCTTTCTCACCTCTCCTCAAGTGTATAAGGTGGCCCTTTGACCATCTTTTTCTGAGTCACAGAAGTGATCTCTCACTTACAGCTTTGAGGTATGTGCTTGATTCACGTGGACTTGAACTCTTGGACTTATCTTGGAAGTCATCTTGACAGTATCTTCAGGATTAGAAATATTCGCTGACCCTCCTGCCCATGCCTTTCTTCTCTGCTATCTTTGGGCTGTGTGTGGAGATGTGAACTGGCATATAATTTGTCAGTCAGTTCTTGCTGCATATCTCGGCATCAGACATCACTAATGGGACTAATTGGTCTTATTGACGAAATTGTGAAAGTGTGTACTTCCCAGGGTCGTAAACACTAAGCCTTAATTCAAATCAAATGTGTATTTTAAAAAGCATGTCCGGCATCATAGACTCCTTTCTGTTTGGATTACATTGACATTAGCAATGGTATGGAAACCTGATCAGGAAAGGTTTGCTGTTATTACTGCTTTGAATATGAACTTACGCTTCTCAGCACTCTAAGTAGCTGATTAAGGGAGGGAGTAATATTCTACTTAATTATTGGTTACACATATGGAATAAATCCTATTTTAATGGTGTCTAATGAGCCTTTCATTTTTAGAACCTTACACAAAAGCCTCTAATAGAAAGGGAAAGTAATATTTCAAAGGTCATCTTAATGCCACTTAATGTCAACAATCCGTAATCAAGCCAATATATATAGATGGTGATTACAGTCCAGTTATGATTCTTTAAATATAAAATAATCTAAATTAGCACAGTGGTACAAGCTAAGGTTCTTTAGGTTTGCAATAACTTAAACTTTCTAATTAAAGTTTGTTACTTGAAAACAACCTCAGAGTTAAAGAAATTTTTCTCAAAGTGAGGCTTCATGCAATGTAGTATTTTCAAAACCCATGAGTCTAAGTTCTGTCACTTGCAGTTTCATGCACCATTCCCGTATGTGTCCGCAAAGCCACTGAAATGTGCAAATAGAAAATAATGGCTTCCCTTCTGTGCTTTTTCTCAACAGGGGAATATAATGGGCAGTAAAATATGGGATGTTTTATTGGTCAGGAGGCCACTGAGGGAACTTGTGGGCACACCTATTTCAGAACAAGACATCTGACTGGTAGCAGATTAAAAAGCTGGGAATTTAAAGAGTCTCCAGTAAGAGATAGAGATTCTGAGATTTTGTGCTTTTTGCCCTGCTCTGTAAGGGAGATGACTTTTCCATCCTAGGATGGTTGCTGCTCCACTAGTCCATGCGACTCTTGTCTGAATTAGAAATGGGTAAATTCTGCAAAACACTTTACTTTTGTCACAAGATTTTCATCAATAAATGAACAGTGATCACAGTATGAATGGCATTTCCTAACTCACCTGCTCACACTGTGGTAGTGTTCATCAGAATATCCAAATCTTCTTCAGGGCTTGTTAGCAGTCAGATGGCTTTCATTTTTAGACCCTTACACAAAAGCCTTTAATGGAAATTTTTCTTAAAGTGAGGCTTCATGCAATGCAGTATTTTCAAAACCCATGAATGTAAGTCTATACACTATTCTATAGGTCTAGGATGGGGCCAGAGAATTTGTATTCCTGACAAGTTCCCAGGTGATGCCAATGTTGCTGGTCTAGGGACCTTTTTGAGAACCTCTCCTCAGGGCTGCCTCAGCATGTAACCTGCCCAGCTGTACATATTGACCTTGCTTCCATGCCCATAAGGCTTACTCAGTATTTGTTGGGGAAAAATAATTCTATTTAGATAAAATTACTAACATAGGGGAAATTTTCTAGCAAAAAACTTGGTATGGAAATAAGTCCTCAATGCACACCAGGCCCCTTTTCCACCACTGCTGCTCCCCACACGTTCACCCTGCATTTGTCCTGCTTATGTTCTATTCAGCCACCTTCTGTTTCTCCCTTGGATTCTGAGGGTTTGTTTGTTGGTTGGTGTTTCTCTTGTTTTCCTGTTATGTAGCCTGTTTTTGAACCTTGGGCAAACTTTGGCCTGATAATTCAGTCTTGTGCCACTGCGTCCTGGGCTCATGGTCTACAGCTAGCCCAGGAAGCAGAAGACCTGAAAATAGGATATTGTTCAATTTCGGGTAAGAGTTGTCCAGTGGCAGTGATGCAAGCAGTCAGTTGACAATGTGGACCTTAGGTTTCAGGATGGACTTGAACTTTAGGAACCTCAATGAGAAAGCCTCTGCATCTGGCCAAATCCAAGGAAACACTCCTAATGGTCCTTGCTTCCCTAAGCTGAGATGTCCGTTTACAAGGTGAGACATGCTCACTCATGAAAGATTTGGAAAACATGAAAAAAATAAGAAGGATAAAAGGCATCCATTTGCTCAGACAGCCAAAGAATCCAATTTTGGTATATTTCATAATAATCTTTTATAAGCCTACCGAAATGTTGTTTTATTTTTAATGCATTTGCATTTAATTGAACTTATAAATCTAGGGGTAAAACTGCCCAAGGGAGGGGTAATTCTTGTGATGAATTACAGGGTTCTTCCCGTAATAAATGATAATGATTCATGATAAAATTGTTTGCTTTCAAGTTTCATCCAGATGCCATTAGAGAAATGAACGGCACCTCCTTTCTCTTTTTGCAGAATTGTCAGTGTGACAAGTTCATTCAGGTGTGGTGCCCTGCACACTCCTGTGAGGAGTTGTATATTTGGCACCTCACTAAGTCATTTATTAATCTTTTAGTGCCTAATTTTACTGGTCTTAGGTTCTGTGGTTCCTGCAAGTGAATTTTGTCAAGAAGAATGAGTTGGCACTGTATGTTATGAACCCCTGACTATATGAAATTGCCTTTCTTCATACAACGTAAGGAGGTCAAACCCTTCATTCATAATCTTTACCCCTGAGAATATTGTAATGCTATTCTATGGTCTTCTGCCTTTTCTTGTTACAGAGGAAGCATCTGATATCAGCTAGATTTTGATTATTTTACATATAATCTTTTTGTTGTCATTTTCAGTCTGGGTGCCTGTATTTTCTTCTATCCTTGCTATTTGAAAATGGTTAGGATGAATCCCAGCACTTTGGGAGGCCGAGGTGGGTGGATCACGAGGTCAGGAGATTGAGACCATCCTGGCCAACATAGTGAAACCCCTTCTCTACTAAAAATACAAAAAAATTAGCTAGGTGTGGTGGCACGTGCCTGTGATCCCAGCTACTCAGGAGGCTGAGGCAGGAAGATCACTTGAACCAGGGAGTAGCAGGTTGCAGTGAGCCGGGAATGCGCCACTGCACTTCAGCCTAGATGACAGAGTGAAACCCTGTCTCAAAAAAAAAAAAAAAAAGAAAAGAAAGAAAATGGTCAGATGTTGTGAGATATTGTGCATTTTGCCCTGATTTGCTTGGAATGCAGTAAGCCCTTTGGTCTTTGATTATTGCTTCTGTTAAGAGTAATCATAGCAATTAGTTGACTTTTAACTGAATATTTAAGTGGACATTTAACTGGAAAGAACTTGGAAATGGTATTCTTACATATAGTTTATGTTGTATCAAGTGAACAGTTGCAATTCATCAGAAACATGTCTTGGATGCTCTAATCCCTCTATAGTAGAACTAGCAATCTTGTTTTCTCTATACTCACAGAAACTTCATTAATCTTATTCTAAAGTAGTTCTTCACTCTCATTCTGGTGCTGAAACAATGTAGCTTTCTCCCAGACCAAGATCAGGGGTGACTGTGGACCAGAGTTGATGTGGGGCCTATTCAGGTTTGGGAATGCGCCCCTGGAGCTGGCCCCAAAGCGGAATCCACCCTACAAAAGAGCCTTGCTAGAAACCAAGCTACAGACTTGGCGTGTCTAAAACCACAAGCTCATTTCAGACCTAAGTGTGGTCCACCAGGTGATTCCAAGTCAAATAAACTGAGCTCCAGGAGTTTTCTCTGAGTCGTCATTCAGAGAACCCTGAAAACCGAGGTTTGGTCAGCAGAGGCTTCTCATCTGTGAGTTGGGGGTTAATTTTGATTCCCTTTATTCTTAAATTTGAGAGTCACTTGAAAACCTGCAGAAATAAGCCCCCTAACTCCTCTCTCCCTCTAGTGACGTTTTCTTTTACTCTGCTGAAAAAGTAGTTGGCTTCGTCAGCATTCATCTTCTGTTCAGGCTAAATTTATTTTTATGTGAAATAGAAATCAGGAAAACACCAAAATTATTTTAAGCAAAATATCAAAATTGAAATAAACCAACATATGTCTGTGAAACATGTATAACTCTCAATCAAAAATAAGTGTAACTTTCATAAATTTCTTAAAATACTCCAGCATGCAAAATCTGGACAACTTAAATAGATGGAGTTATGACATGTTTAATTATTTTTTTTTACTTAGTTCATCCTTTTCTTAAAGATGAAAATTCCAGTAACCAAAACCTGGCCAGTTCTAGGTCATTCTGTTGTGAACAATGTCCTCTACCATCTATTATCTACCATCTATTATAGTAAGAAAACCAAAGCGTTTAATAAAATTTCTTGCAGCAAGGTTAATTTATACCTGCTAATTTTGAATGGAAACCATATGGAACTTACCTTCCTTCCTTACCCACCCTCACCCCCCTGCATTCCTCTATAAGAAGTGAGGCTTCTTAATTGCTTTAAATGTATTATGCTTCATTCTGGTACGTTTTCCATATTTCTCAGTTTCCCTTCCAGTGGGAACTCAAATGGGGTTAAAACTGTCTAAGTAACATAAATATTCTGGGGTTTAGCACCAAAGAGAGAGTTGAAAGATAAATCCCCATCTCACCTTTATGCTTCATTTATAGGCTTTCTCTAACACATCTTTATTAGATTGTTACTCCAAAGTTTGGCCCTATTAATAGTAGCTGATATTTTGTCCTTAGAAGACATTAAGTAAATGTTACTGTCAGTAAATGTTATTGACAAACCAGTGACACATTTATTGAATCTTAAGCCTTTCATCTTCTTTTCCTCATGAATTAAATAACAAAATGTTTAAAAAATAAAGATCAGAGTATTACAGTACTTTATTTGGAAAATGGTTTTGGACTAAATGAATTGTCTGTCTTTTAGCTTCTTTTATAAAACGTGTTAAAAACATTATCTCGTTGGTCTTGGCATTACCATATATGTTAACATGGTCACTCTTTTGAGAGTTGGAAAAAACTTACAAATATAGTTAAGGAAATTTATGGTCATATTGATCTAGTGGACACATGTCTTTTTCATCCTGGACTCATGGATCTTCAATTCTCCTTTTTCTCATATATCACTGATTTTTTTATTAGTTTATTAGTTGTCAAAAAGTTTCTTCCTTTCCAGTTCCTTCAATTTAGACCAATTTGGAAATGGAAAAGTGTGTTAATGTTTAATATATCTTTAAGACACACATGACTGTTTTTTTATTAACAGAGCCAGATGGCTCACAGTGAATTTTCTCTGACATAAGTAATCACAGAAATCAATTTGGGACCCAAATCTGGTACAGAAAGTGGCATCTATATTCAGTGGAAAAATGCACTTCACATAAACATTTGGATATTTTTAGAAGCAATATTTATTACTGTTTGGGTTTGATTTTATTTTATCATTTTAGGCAAAGTACAAACAAAGGACATTTTTTTTTCCTGTCCCCTAGACTCAAACATTCAAGGTCCTTCTCAACAACCAAAAATTGTTTTCTTTTTGCAGTTTGAAGGTTGCAAGAAGGCCTTTTCAAGGCTTGAAAATCTCAAGATCCACTTGCGGAGCCACACAGGCGAGAAGCCCTATTTGTGCCAGCATCCAGGTTGTCAGAAGGCCTTCAGCAACTCCAGCGACCGTGCCAAACACCAGCGGACGCATCTGGACACTGTAAGAATGGCAGGAGCTTTCCACTTTCCAGCCCAGAGCCCTGCTTGATAGTGGGCTGGTAAAATGTTTGCTTTATGGTCTGCAGGTTACAGGGACAATGCCAAGGGCAGCGGTGGAGCCTGGTAAAAGGCCAGATGGGGCCCTATTTGGCTGTTTCATTTTTCTGTAGTAGCAGGTTATTCTAAATATTACAACCTCCTGGGACAAAAGGGTTACTTGGTCATTGCTATGTACAAAGCAAAAGCAGTTTAGGGGCTATCCTGTAGCAGATTTTAGTACAGAGAGTGATCAGTAGAGACTGGCATTAAACTCAGTATTCAGATATCAAGTCGATAATGCATGCTATTGCTAGGAATATGAAGCAGTTTTTGGTTTTTTTCTTTGTTTTTTTATACCCTGGTTGTTTTCCGCTTGACATAAGAACTTTGTGGCTGGAATGATTTTCGAGAGTGAATTTGGCCCTTTGCTTTAGAAACCACCTGGTATTTCCACCTTCAACTGATCTAAGAAGAAAGCAAATCTTTCCCAAGAGTTCAGTCTCCTCATGCTTCCTATCTGTTAACAGCCACATCTTCTTTGACATCAAGCCTATGAGAACAATTGATTTTCATTATGACACCCTTAACTCCCTTAATGCTACATTTTGCTCATTCCCAAATGCCTTTTCTATGATTCTTGTCTTTTATTTTCTCAATTACATTGATAGCCCTCCTTTTGCATTTCCCAGGCTTTGATGCCATTTTCCTTACACTAGGCCAGGTAGACTCTAGGTAATTTCACTTCACTTAACATAGCTATCAGGGTAAGTGTATTATACACATCACAGATCTCTTATCCCACGTTCTTGCAAATAATGTATTCATGACAGTACTTTTTCGGTGCTAACATTCTGATGTCTATTATTAAACTACACCAGAGTTTGAATTTTGAAAAGATACTGTTATTTCTATATACCTCCTCATACATATTTAAGATTCTTCTGATGTTATAGTTGACATATTTATTAAATTTTACATTAGTCTCTATTAGTCATATCGATAGAAGTCATTTTAGCTATATGTCACATAACCTTTCTAAACAGAATTATCCCCTAATATGCATAAATGTGATGCTTTGCCTAGTGAATATCTCAAATATAATTAGAGCAACATGGGTGTAGAATGGACCCAGTTTCTACTCTACCTGAATTCAGAGATTTTGGGACCCACAGAATAGAATACTAAATGAATAAACGTGGTGAATAGTGGGATTTTTTAAGTAGAAAAAGAAAAAAAATAATAAATTGTGTTAAAATGCCCTATTTTGTTGTGCCTAAAATGGTCTTGGCAGGATCCAATAAATTTTCCAATTTGTCATTAACCTTTATCATGGAAGAATGAACATTTATGAGACAAGATTGTCTTGAGAAATTGCTTCTACTCCAGCTAGTTATCTGTGGTTTGAAAGACTATTGTGAGGTTAAGTGTTACGGTTCCACACTGCCCTCCTTTGCTTGGAGCTAATTTTAGCTAATCAAACTAAGAGCATTTTCAGAAATCATTTTGGAATAAAAATCTATATCTTTTAAAAAAACTTTTGAGGCTAGCTACCTAATACAATAATTTCCTGAATTTTGTTCAACGCAATAGCTTTTAAAAACTCAGCTACATTTTGTTTTGGAAAAATTATTTCTCTACTAAATATTTTTAAACCATCTTTTTTCCTTTAAGCTTCAAACTAGCTCCTGTTTAAATTTTTACTACATTTAACAAATTAGTAAGCTCTTTTAAGAGCGTACAGAAATCACACACTTGTTTTAAAAAACAAACTGTACTTGCTTGAAGAATTTATTATTTAAATTTAAGTCCTTGTTCCCTTTCATTAAGCACTCCTTATGCTAATGCTGTCAGAATTTTGGATAAAGTATCTTTCTTCAACTAAGTGGATTCTTTATTAGTAGAAAAAATGGTCTTCCCATAAAGATTACTGAGTTCTTAATTCTAACCCTTAAAAGTTGTATTAATTAATTTCTCTATTAGCATCTCAATATCTAAACAGGGAAAGTAATTGTACAGTACAGGTGGAAAATAACAAAATATGTGGTTGGATGAAGTGTAGCGTGCTAGTTAAAGCTTAGGTAACCTGAGATAAAATGACAGGTGCAGCAGTACTACTTAACCCGGTACCTGACATTGCTATTTTGGCATACCAGTCCCTCCCGGGTGGCTGACAACAAGAGAAGAAAATGAAGGTCAGCTGAGAGGAAAAGTGGGTGTGGTAGTCAAGCTTTCTCTAGAATATCTCAAAAAGAAATAGAAAATGATCATTACCAACCTAAATTGTAGTGATCATAGTAATAACAATGGCATCAATTTCTATAACTTCTTAATAGTCATTAAGCCTTTTGTACATGCAACATCTCCTCTAATGCTCAAAGCAGAAGCTTTTACAATGGGATTGCCAGCAAAGATCTTCGCTAGTTGTACTCCTGAGGCCAGCGCAGGGTAGGGAAGGCTAATGCAAGAAGGCTATGTGGATTCAGAAAAGATTCCCAGGTTAAACAAAACCTTTGCTTACTCAGTAGAAACTAATTGGCAAGTGACTTTAGCCAATAATAAGCTCACTGTTTTGTGGAAACCATGAGGTATGGAGAATCTGGTTTATCTGTTGTTCACTTTTAAATCCCTAATCTGAAGCACAGCGCCCAGCACATCCTGAGATTGTACTTTGGAGTGATTCAACCAACCAGTCAAATAGTCAGTCAATGAACACAGCAGATATCGAACACAGAATTCAGGTTTAGTTTCCCAAATTAAATTATATATTCATGATTTTATCTTGTTCTTAGAATCAAAAAAGGCACAAAAATGGAGTGAACCATAAATATGGCTTCTAGTAGGTTAAATAATATAATCCACTTATTTATTGGCCCACAGAATGAATGTTTTTAGCATGCGCTAAAAACAGAAGCAACATTAAAAAGAAATTAGATATATCTATATTTTAAAACTATAACAAGTTTCTAGATCAAGAATCCCGAGATAGGCTTTCAGGTCTCTTCTTTACATTTCACATTATACAAGCGCAGCTCGAATACCTTACCTGAGGAGACGCTAAGCAGACCGGTTACTATTAATATATGTTACGGACATAGTTAATCCTGTGATTTTTAATTTTTCATTTCTTGAAATAAGCAGAAGATTTTGATTTATCTCACAACTGAAGAGTCATAGTCTCAAACCTTTGATAAGTTTAAGGATCATAACAGTCGGAATAGGTCCTGAAATGTGAATGGATGTGAGCTGCTCTTATTCATTCATTTCTATTTTGTACCAAGCATGAGGAATACAAAAATAAAAAAGGCTAGGGGTGGTGGCGCACGCTTTTAATCCCAGCTACTCGGGAGGCTGAGGCAGGGGAGTCCCTTGAATCCAGGAGGCAGAGGTTGCAGTGAGCGGAGATCAAGCTGCTGCCTTCAAGCCTGGGCAACAAGAACAAAACGACATCTTTAAAAAAAGGCTAGACTCAGCTTTAAGCACCACACCTCACAAGCGCAGCTCGAATACCTTACCCAAGGAGACGCTAAGCAGACCGGTTACTATTAATATATGTTACGAACATAGGTAATCCTGTGATTTTTAATTTTTCATTTCTTGAAATAAGCAGAAGATTTTGATTTATCTCACAACTGAAGAGTCATAGTCTCAAACCTTTGATAAGTTTAAGGATCATAACAGTAGGAATAGGAGCATGGGGGGATTGGAATAGCCAAAATGTGTGTTCTGATTGCACTCCATCAAGAGCTTATTCAATTAACTCAGGCTCAGTACCAGGATTCCTCTGCAACTAATATTATTAATGCTTCTCTGGATGATTTTTCACATGTCCGTTTAAAACCTACTGTCTCTTACTCACTTTACACTAATTTTCTCTTCTTAATTCTCTCCCTCTCTTTCTGAATCAGGTTTCTTCTGAAAAATACCCAGTTTTTTTCTGGACTTTTCTACAGCTTCTTTACCTGAACCCTTAAAGAATATGTGTTTACTAGTTTCTGACAGTACCAAAGATTATTCTCAGGGAAACATAACTGTAAGTATGACTGGAGATGCTTACTAATAATTTCCACATTAAAAAATGCCGCAAGAGGTTTTGTGGTTAGAGTGCACACTAAAGCAATCTCTTAGAAATCATCAAGGATAGGGCATCTCTTTGTTCCTTAAAAGTTTAGCCTTCTCTTTACCATCATGCAAAGTTACTAGACTTTGTAATTAAAATGCATGAGTGTTAGCCAGCATTTCACATCAGTCAGTTGGTAACAGTTCATGCTCTGAAGTCAATAGTCTTTGAGTAAAACATTCCCCAGTTACCTTTATGATTTAACCACAGCTGTTTCTTTCTTTCTTTCTCATTTAGAAACCTTATGCTTGTCAAATTCCAGGATGTACCAAACGCTACACAGACCCGAGTTCCCTAAGAAAGCATGTGAAGGCACATTCTTCCAAAGATCATCAAGCAAGGAAAAAGGTAATTTTAAAAGAGAATTTTCCAGCCAGGAAAAGCATGTTTAAATTATTCTTTCGGTACACAGAACCTCTGCTGGGTGCTTGAAATTCTTATACTTCTCATGGTGTAACCTGTTTTAGACCATTTGAGGAGGTAAGTCTCCCATGAAGCAATAGCAAGGCTATGGTTTGCATAGCTGGTATATGCAATGCAGACTTCTGGGGAAAGTTTGTGTAATAGGAATCAGAGAAAAGTAGTAAAAGTCCCTTAAATTGGAAAGCAACATAAAAGCTTTTATGGAAGTTAAAGTTAAGTTCAGATAGTGAGAGAAAATTGAACTGGGAAAAACAACGCCACAGAAGTTTTTTCTAGAAAGAAGTACTTTTTCATAAAATATCAATTGGCCAAAATCATGAAGCTCTAATGAAGAAGGTAAGTAAGTCTCCAGGACAAGTAGAGAGCATTCTTTAAGCTTAGAAAAAAAGCAGATTTCTGGATTTGTATGAAAATCTGAAAAAGGAATTGAACTTAAAATCACTTTGACATTAATGAGGGGTTAATGCATTTTCAAAGTTCATAAAAATCATAATATCTTAGATTTGGAAGAAATTTTAGAGACCAACCAGCCTATCCGCCTGGCTTGCTGTCCTAACTCTGTAAGATGTCTAGCAAGTGGTTGGCTATACTGTCCTTCAACCCCTCCAGAGACAGAGAGCTTACAACCTTTCAAGGCATTTCCTAATAACCAAGTTTTAAAATTTTTGGACCAGTGAGTATCTTCTATTCATGGCAGAAAACGTGTTGAGCTGACCTTGTCTTTTTGAGTGTTTCATTGGTATTGAGATGGGTGCCTGATTCATTTAAGGGCCCTTTGTAACAAATTTAAGGGCAGTTTTAAGACTCAACGTATTTCAAGTGATTGAACCCCATGGCAAGGGTTTTCAGGTCACCGTGGCTTCTACTTAGAAATCTTGCATTCTTTCATGGTTTATAGGGATTTAACACTTTTATGTTGAGAAATTCTCTATAGTCTTTTTGTTACTTGAGATTTTTTTTTTCTTCCTTGAGAGGTATTAGCACAATGCCAGGCGAGGGTGCGTATATGGAAAGAATTTGACCTTTTCCCTGTGAGTTAGAAAAATGCTCAGTCAGGGGGATTTGATAGATAGTCTTAATTGCATACAAACCCACTCATGTAAGTTAATTGTTAAAATCATTTTTTACCAGAAATATAGTTAAATTTCTTTAATTGGAATCCCAGTAAATTGATATCTGTGATCATTAGACAGACACTGAGTATGCTCCTGTGTTTCAGAAAAGCAAAGGAACTGCTAAGTTAATTAATAATGTAAATAAGTTAGAAAGCCTGTGCTCAATCTTCTTAAAATAACACACCCTTTTTGCATACTATTAACTACTTTCAGCAGAACCACTGTCTATTGTTTTTGTCATCATCTATATATACCTTATAAATTTGAAGTAACGATACTTAAAAAAAAAAAAAAACCTTCTAAATGAGAGTTTTTCCCCACTGTCTGACCATTTTCTGCCTCCAAGTTGTCCAGATGTGTAAGGTTTTATTGTAATAGTAAATCTGTCAATAACATTGGAGAGTACCCTTGTAGAGATGAACAGTTGTCACGGACACGAAAGAGTATAGGTCCCCTATCTAGACAAATAAGCAACCCTGTGATGTTCAAGTTAAGAAGATAACCTAGGTTGACAGGTTTGGAAACATAACAGGGGATATTTTCAGCAATTATTAATGGTTTCTGTTCAAACATGACGTGTTTCGGCCTCTATATAAAGAAAGAATACTTTTGATCATGTGGAAGATTCTTGAAGCACTGACTGAAAAAATAAAACCAGATATTGAGACTACAAAATATTATTTTATTGACAATTTGGAGATAGTCTTTAACAAGCAATCTAAATAAACAAGGGTATACTTTTAAGGAGCAGTATTATAATCTCATGTCAAATATTGCAGTGTTCTCTTAATTTTGTCTTATGTACAAGGAGATATTGTCTGTCAAATGGCTTAGCTTTTTATGGTCACTGTTTTCTGCAAGTGGTTGAATTTGATGTCATTGACTTGACAACTTGCATTGCCCAGCCCTTAGTGATAAGTTTGCAGTGTTTACTTTCCAAATTTTAGCCTGCTTTTTATCCAAAGATTATAGAAATTCTTTATGAATCCGTGATGGATTAATTTATGAAAGTTGTTCCATCCAACAAAAAGAGGAAATGTCATTCCCAGGAGAAGCAGTTGCTAATAAACCTGAAACAAGTCAATCCACATTTCCAAGTCTTGTGCTGATATACCAGTGTGTAATATTTACATGATACAATGTTGTTACTGGACCTTGGAGAGAATCTAATTGCTCACTCGCATCAGGACTTGGTATTTGAAATATTTCCTGGCAGCAATAAAAAAAAAAAAAGAAACAATAAACCTTTTAAGGCAGAATTAAGATTATTTATGACTTTAATTAAAAATTGAAAACTGGCATCATTTCAAAAAAGCCTTTACAAAAATGTGAATTAATCAAAAATAACCATAAAAATTCCAACCTGATAAAGGCACAGTGGAGTAATGGTCCCAGTCCTAGGGAACTGTTTTGTTGAAAAGAATAAAACCCTTTTCTGTCACACCCTGTTAGTCATGGACTTATTTAATATACCCTGCTTGCCTGCCTGCCTCTAATCCTCTATGTAACCTCCCCCTAGACACTAAATGACATTATTTTGGTCTTAAAAGTTGCCAGCTTTATGAGTCCTACTGTGGAATTGGGGCCAGTGACAAGGCATCCATAGCCATAGGTAAATGCGTGTGAGGAGGGGCAGGGATCTCAAAAGTGATGCCCTGACCATTGGCATGTGGCCCTTTTCCACACCTGTCGGATCCTACTGAAAACCAAGAAATACCTGAAATCTCAGCTAAACATTATTCAAGCTGTGAAAAGAAATAAAAAAGAAGAAGAAAAAAAAAAAACTCTCCTGCAAAGGAATGGGGATAATTTGGTTCATTGCATGCAGAAGAGTAACTTTTCTCTTTGCATAATTCGTGTACACCCACACATCCCATCAGCCAATGTACAGACTTCTTTCATGGAATGTGCTTTGCAGATCTTGAGTCCATTAAATCAAGGGCTACACAGATAATGGTGGCGAAATACTTAAGTCACCAGCTATGGTCTTCACAGAGAATAGAAGAAGTTAGCCTATAGAGCAAAAGGCAGAATCTGTCCTTCAATTCTGTCTGATAATGAATAAGTGAAATAAGAGAAAACTAAGGCAATAAGCCACTTGAAATTTTCCTCAAGGCTATGAGCTTTATCAGAATTTTTCATTTTCACCTTGGAAGTGCCATAAACAGGCAGGTTTCCTTTAACTCCAGCCTGGTATCAAAATGGACTTTTAAAAAGTGGATGCAAAGAATGCCTGGCCAGAAGTTAGAGGTGACATGAATCTTTCATCCATTTCACACTTCCACAAGGATTCAAACTTTAGTTGTGATTTGTTAAATGTTTGTTAAACATTGACCTATGATCCACCGTGGTTGATGGCTTTCACTTGTGTGACCTCAAAACAGGCTGTTATAAACCAAAGGTAGCATTTTAAATGGGTGTAAATGCAACACACATTTATATTTCCTACTTAGGGAACAGCACTGTATTGCTTTCTGGCAAAATTAGGGCAGCCTGTTAACTGCAACTCTTTATAGAGAACTGGTAACTTTTTGGAATCTGTTCAGAGCCACCACCACCTCTCCCCTAGATATACTCAAAAACAGAAAATTTTCATTAAGTACCACATAAACTCACCTTGCTTTGTACAGTTCTTTGAATCTTTAAGAGCTATGTGAAAAAATATATATTTTTTTCCTTTAAATTGAAGCATATATTAAGTGGACCAACAAGGCTCACTTTTTATCAGTTGCTTTTAGCCATGGTCTAGATGGCAAGATGGTATATGCACAAGTGGGGTACACAATCAAGGGCCACCCCAGGTTTTGCAATCCCTTTTCATTTTTTTTCCTATTTCTGCTCAGAAATAAATTAAAAATCACTCTTACTATTAATAGAATATTAGTAGTAGGCACATATCACAGACATATCATCTCAAGATGAACTAGTCCACCTCTTCCTCTCACATTTTAGAAACTGTATTGGAATGCAAGTGAGGGAGAGTGATGCTGTTATAGGGATGACATTCAAATAGCACTGATTTTTAAAAAGCGAGTCACAAACTTCTGTACTTTAACCGTTGTTGATGATGCCTTACTTACCTCACACCTCAAAATGATGGTGAGACATACCTGAATATCCTGATGCTCACTCATTTGAAAGTAAATTATTTCAAGAAAGCTCTGGAAGATTCTTTTGTAAAACAAGTGTTTTTGGTTAGAAATTTTGATGCTAATTAATAATTAAACTCAAATGAAAAAATAAGCCATCTTAAATTTAACCCTGTGCCAACAGCACTGATTTGGAGTTGAAACCAGTTTTTTGGAGGCTTTCCTTTTAGAGAGACCCAGTATGATGCCAGCTATGCTTTTAAGAGCATTTTGATGCTATGTGGTAATAGGAACTATTTAAAAAGAGGTAAGAATCCATAATTTGCAGTAGTTGGGAGAGATTGTCAATGAAAGTGACCAGTTAGTGAGAAGAAGCTTTTCTTCGTTTCTTGAGTGATCAGAAAAAGCTGTCTTTGGCCTTTCAACAAACACAGAAAAACATCTACCACCATCTCTGGGGTAATGGTCCAGGATCTTAATTGGTGTTTAAAGCTGTTTCCCAAGGTGTGTTCTTTAGAATACATTCTACAGAATGTTATTAGATATTTCTTCTAAAAAGTTTTTCTTGGTCATATAAATTTAGGAAACGCTGAGCTAAGTACTATTCAATGGTTTCTTCCTTGCAAAAGTTCTCAGAGCCTTGGACATGCCAATATTCCAGAAGGAAGATAACGTTAGGCGTTGCTCAACTAAACCATCTTTGTTTTTCTCCAGAGATCTCAACAAACTACTCTTTCTGCTAAATTATTTGAAAGGCACAGTCTCAAAGAATACCATTTATTCCACTCAACAGATATATATTGAGTACTTCCTGTGTGTCAGGCACGAGGTTAGATCCGTAGATACAAGTGTGTATAAGACAGACATATTCTGTGCCCTCATAGATTTATATTCTCTTGATGAAGTCCAACAACAATAAAAAGATAAACAGAAAATCAGACATAATACATAATACAGAGAAACAATAAATGCATAAATACAGACAGATAAACAATAAGGGAATTGATACAGATATTAACAGAGGGTGGCCTATTAAGGTGAAATGGGCAGGTAAGGCCTGTATGAGGAGCTGAGCATATTTTTAGTGGGAATACATTTAAATGACTAATTTAGAAATACGGCCAGGCCCAGTGGCTCATGCCTGTGATCCCAGCACTTTGGGAGGGTGAGGTGGGTGAATCACTTGAGGCCAGGAGTTCAAGAACAGCCTGACCAACATGGCGAATCCCCATCTCTACTAAAAACATGCAAAAAATTAGCTGGGCACGGTGGTGTGTGCCTGTAATCCCATCTACGCAGGAAGCTGAGGTAGGAGAATTGCTTAAACCTGGGAGGCAGAGGTTGCCGTGAGCTGAGCCGAAATGGTGCCACTGCACTCCAGCCTGGGTGGCAGAGTGAGACTCTGTCTCAAAAAAAAAAAAAAAAAAAAGAGAAAAGAAAAAAATATATAGATTGATATAGATTGGCTGTAGATTTTTAAAAAGCATTGCTTTAGTCACAATACTGTACCTTACTTTTTGAGCTTTTTAAAAAAGAATCTGATACTACTAACAGCACAGCCATAGATGTTGGGATCATCTTAATTTGTTTTAATTGCACCTTTCTGCAGCCTGTCCTCCTTAATTGAGATGGCACTAGAGGGATTGCGTTCTAGACAATGAGAAGCATAGCTTAGTGCTCCCATCTAAGAAAATGACTCAGATGGTCAGCATTTGTGATTCTCTGAGCACCCTATGTCCTCACTTAATGGCCTCGATAGGTTCTTGGAAACTGCAACTCTAAGCAACATGATATATAACAAAACCAATTTTGCCAAAGGTTAATTGATAAAACCAGAATTAAGTTCCTAAGGCATATTTCTGGTCGTAAAACCATCATCAAACTTCTAAATAAAGATCTCAATCACTTTTAACATTAAACATTGAAGTGAACATAAGCTAATGTACATTTAAGAAAGACCATTAAAAGCAAATACAAAAATTATTTTCCCAGTTGTTTACGTTCCAGGTTGAGGGTGGCTGGATAGTACTCCAATGGTTCAAGGCCTGGAGAGTATACCGTCTCATCACAGTGTGCGCACACACACATACACACACACACAGGGACCACGTAGACACACCCATTCACCTAATGGTCACATCTTTGGTATGTGGTAGGAAACCAGAGTACCTGGATAAAAACCCTTACAGACATGGGGAGAATGCACAGGCTTCACATAGGCAGTGGCTTTGGCCGGGAATCGATTTTTTTTCTCATCAGCATTATATAGACACCACGTTATTCGAGGATCAGCTGTATTAGTCCAGGCGAGGCCCCGTGGCAGCTTTGAGGATTTAGAAACAAGAGCTGTCCCTGCCCTCCTGAAGATTACATTCTAACAGGAAACACTGAGCGATGTTTGCTTTCAGTACAGTGGGGGAAACGCTATGATAAAGTCACACAGAGGAAGCTTCTGGAACATGGTGTTTGAGAGTTCCTTTGCAAATGGTAGAGTTTGTTAAGGAGTAAAGTCTTACAGTTTGCTGTCTAAAAGCAATAAGGAGATCAATAGTATTCTTTATTACATTACAACATTTCATCAAATGTAGCAAAGTACTTTTATTTCTGTTCCCCCTGAAAATAGGCAATTGGGACCAAAAAATATGTTTTTGGGGCACAGTTCTGGCCAACTATGTAAGGAATGAGGACCCTCCGACAGGTGCTTTAATGAGTTATTCAGGCTGTACAGTGCCTAGCACAGCTACATTATGGAAAGAGTTCCTAGATCATTGTTTTTCTGATTGACTGACTGACAGAAGCCTTCTAAGCCTCTTATTCCTTTTCTCTTATTAAATTTTATGCATTCTTGATGAAAACGATTTTGGAATAAAAGCATTTAACTCAGGCTCTCTGCTACCTAAATATAGTGTCCTAAAATATCACAATACAGCTCACTATTGCCTTTCTCAGACGCTCCCTCTCCATCCCCACTGAAGTGTGTGTGTCCCTTGTGCAATTACTGCTCCCTCTGCTAGTTCTCTCTTATCTTTCCTTTTCAGCTTCAGTTGAGCTTTGTCATTGATATCCATAGGCAGTATCTTCCCACTTGTTTATATCTTGGATCTCTGATCTATGAAGATTTGTTTTCAGGGTGACTTCATACAAGGATATGGATAAGCCTAATACAGAAACTCTTCACAGTGGATACTGGGCAGGTGGCCGTGCCTTAGAGAGGTGTTTGGATTGGACATCAGAAGGTATGGGCTTCTTTTAAGCAGTGCCATGCATTGCTTCAGGACCTAGCTTAAGTTACATACCCCTGGTTTTTCCATTTTCCCTTCTTTGCAGCTAGCTTAAAAGGCAAACATGGGGCCCCAGAAGTGAGAGGGGAGCTAGTTCAGTAGGAAGCATTGTTATGCCACATGCCTGCAATCCATGGCAGTCTACTATGACTAGCAATAGACCAGTAGTGTCCTTGGAAATATTTTCCCTTTTAGGAACAGAATATTCTTGTAAATGGAGTCATCTTTCAGTGACTACGAGAGCCAGTCTTTCTGGGTCACATGGATACTCGGACAATAGCACAACAGAAGATCCAGACAAAGGAAAGGAAGCTGGAACCCCAACTAGAGGGAATTTAAATCAAATTTGAACCTGTGAAATCTAATTATATTCAGAGGTTATTGACTCGGGGCTCATAGACCATGGGCAAAGGCCCATGGATGGCTGTGTTTTAGGAAGCTCATGAACTCCCAGAAATAATATGCAAAATGTATTTTTCTGGGGAGAATCTCCATAGATTTTACTGACTCTCCCAAATTAAGATTCTCTGAGATAAAAGAAATGCAGGACTTCTAGTATTTGCTTCACCTGGCTTTAGTTATAATATCCCAAAAGACTTTCCCCAACTAAGAAGATTCTGTGCCTTACATTCCCTGGAGGATTGACTCCTATGGGTACAGAATTTCAAATTATTCAGCAAACACCTGATAACTATTGAGTGTCTGATATTTTACTAAGTGTTTGAGTGTACAAAAATGATGAGATCAGCTCCTTTCCCTTGAGATAAGCAGAGATGTAAACGCTGGATTTTAACAAGACTGACCACATAGATGGTGAATCAAATCACTAAGTAAAGATTGACTAGGAGCAATTGTACCAGTTAGGACTGCGTGCACTTTTAACAAGATTTAATAGAGGTTTAGACAAAAGTAGTGCCGGTTGGGATGAAAATGAGTGGACAGGAACTGGTGATGCACTGAATGCCAGAAGTGATGGAGAGGAAAGGGTAAAGATAGCAGCAGAGTTCCTAGTTTGTGAGATTTGTTGTACAGGAGCTAAAACTACAGTCCATAAGTCGAATCCATTCTTCCTCTGGTAGACCTCAGTTCTGCTCTTAAGGCCATTCAGCTGATTGAATCAGGCCTACGCAGGTTATGAAAGGTAATCTCCTTTACTTCAAAGTCAACTGATTATAGATATTAATTATGTCTAAAAATACCTTGACAGCAGTACCTAGATTAGTGTTTTGTTGAATAACCAGGGACTACAGGCTACCCGAGTAAAACCTACCATCACATTCACACACTAAAATTCATTATGTTAAATTTTCACTGAGCTTACTTTATTTGAAGGTAATGCTAGCCACATGAAAATGGTGACTCTCAAATTATCCTTTATATTAGTACACTAGAAAAACACAAGAAATTTTATTTATTTATTTTTAGAGACAAGGTCTCATTCTGTCTGCCAGGATAGAGTGCAGTGATGCATTCATAGCTCACTGCAGCCTCCAACTCAAGCTCAGGTGGTCCTCCTGCCGGGGCAGGCCACCCCGCTCATTATTGTTTTTTTAAATTTTCTTTAGAGATAGAGTCTTGCTATGTTGCCCAGGCAGGTTTCAAACTCCTGGCCTTAAGCAGTTTTTCCCAAAGTGCTAGGATTATAGATGTGAGCCACTTTGCCTGTCTAAGAAGGAAATTAATTATTGGATATACCTGGTCCCAGTCCCTTTCATTTATGAAATTGGCTGTTCAGAGCAAAAGTGTCCATGACAATTAAGACATCATGCTGGGAGAGTGAAAGATTAAACTTTAAGCAAATACATAGATACTTTATTGTTTATTTAACTTAGATTTTGCATTATATATAAAGAAAATTTACACAATACAAGCTTATCACAATGTTAACTTATAAATCAGTCATTTTTGTCATAATTTTATATCATATAATGTTTAAGATTGTGTGTTTATATCGTATTAAACAAGATAATGACAGTAAAACCCTCAGCATGGTACCTGACACATTACACATACCCAATAAAGGTTCACTACTACTACTAGAATTACACATTGTCTATTAAGGGTTTTTAAGGGAGAAGACGAGTGGTTGTTGAAATTTCATTAAACTGGGTTTGTCTACTCCAGATTCCTCCACTAATTACCTTTTTCCTTAAAGAGAGCTTCCTTGTTTAAAGTGATTAATGAAACTTAGATTATGGTATAAATATGAATTAGTTACGTATCGATTTTGTTTTTCCTTTACACAAAACACATATGTGGTCATGTTTATGTGTTTTAAAATCGCAGCCAGACAATCTGACTATCCTATTGTCTATTTTCATCCAGAAATCCATGCCTTTGGATCAAAAATCCCTGCCATTTGTCAGTTCTTCCATAGATACTGTCATATGAATGGGAGATATATGAGTTTAGATATTCTATTAGTCTGTTTTCATGTTGCTGATAAATACATACCCAGGACTGGATAATTTATGAAGGAAAGTAGTTTAGCGGACTCACAGCTCCACATGGAGGCCTCACAATCATGGCAGAAGATGAAGGAAGAGCAAAGGGGTGTCTTACATGGCAGCTGGCAGAGAGAATGAGAACCAAGTGAAATGGGTTTCCCCTTATAAAACCATCAGATCTTGTGAGACTTATTCACTACCACAAGAACAGTATGGGGGAAACTGCCCCCACGATTCAGTTATCTTTCACTGGATCCCTCCCACAACACGTGGGAATTGTGGGAGCTACAGTTCAAGATGAGATTTGGGTAGGGACACAGCCAAACCATATCATTCCATCCCTGGCCCCTCCCAAATTTCATGTCCTTACATTCAAAAGCCAATTATACCTTCCCAAAAGTTTCTCAAAGTCTTAACTCATTTCAGCATTAACTCAAAAGTCCACAGTCCAGAGTCTCATCCAACACAAGGCATTTAACTTCTTCCACCTATGAGCCTGTAAAATCAGAAGCAAGTTAGTTACTTCCTAGATCCAATGGGGGCCACGCATTGGGGAACTACAGTCATTCCAAATGGGAGAAACTGGCCAAAATAGAGGGACGGCAGGCCCCATGGAAGTGCAAAATCTGGTGGGACAGTCAAATCTTAAAGCTCCAAAATGGTCTCCTTTGACTTCATATCTCACATGTAGGTCACACTGATGCAAAAGGTGGGCCCCCATGGCCTTGGGCAGCTCTGCCCCTGTGGTTTTGCAGGGTATAGGCTCCCTCCTGGCTGCTTTCACAGGTTAGCATTGAGTGTCTGAAGCTTTTCCAGGTACTTGGTGCAAGCTGTCAGTGGATCTACTATTCTGGGGTCTGAAAGATGGTGGTGGCCCTCTTCTCACAGCTCCACTACGTGGTGCCCCAGTAGGGAGTCTGTGTAGGGGCTCTGACCCCACATTTCCCTTCTGCACTGCCCTAGCCAATGGTCTCCATGAGGGACCCACCCCTGTGGCAGACTGCTGCCTGGGCATTTAGTCATTTCCATAGATCCTCTGAAATCAAGGCAAAAGTTCCCAAACCTCACTTCTTGACTTCTGTGTACCTGCAGGCTCAACACCATGTGGCAGCTGCCTAGGCTTGTGGCTTGCACCCTCTGAAGCCACTGCCTGAGCTGCCCCTTTTAGTCATGGCAGGAGTGGCGGGAACACAGGACACCAACTTCCTATGAAGATCTCTGACATATTCCCCATTGTCTTGGCGATTAACATTTGACTCCCTGCTACCTATGCAAATTTCTGCAGATGGCTTGAATTCCTCCTCAAAAAATGGGATTTTCTTTTCTATCGCATTGCCAGGATGCAAGTGTTCCAAACTTTTATGCTTTGTTTCCCTTTTAAAACTGAATACTTTCAACAGCACCCAAGTCACCTCTTGAATGCTTTTCTGCTTATAAATTTCTTCTGCCCAATATCCTAAGTCAGCTCCCTCAAATTCAAAGTTCCACAGATCTCTAGGGCAGGGGCAAAATGCCACCACTCTCTTCGCTAAAACATAACAAGAGTCACCTTTACTGTAGCTCACAACAAGTTCCCCATCTCCATCTGAGACCACCTCAGCCTAGATTCCATTGTCTATATCATAATCAGCATTTTGATCAAAGCCATTCAACAAGTCTTTAGGAAGTTCCAAACAGTCTCATGTTTTCCTGTCTTCTTCTGAGCCCTCCAAACTGTTCCAACCTTTCCCTGTTACTCGGTTCCAAAATCACTTCCACTTTTTGGGGTTATCTTTACAGCAGCAGCCCACTTTACTGTTAGCAATATAGCGTATCAATCTGTTTTCACACCGCTGTTAAAGACATACCCAAGACAGGGTAATTTATAAAAGAAAGAGGTTTAATTGACTCACAGTTGTACATGGCTGGGGAGGCCTCACAATCATGGTGGAAGACAAAGGAAGAGCAAAGGGACGTCTTACACGGTGACTGGCAAAGAGAGAATGAGAAACAAGTGAAAGGGATGTCCCCTTATAAAACCGTTAGACCTGGTGAGACTTGTTCACTACCTCAAGAACAGTGTTGGGGAAACCACCCCCATGATTCAATTATCTTCCACCGGGTCCCACCCACAATACATGGGAATTATAGGAATTACAATTCAAATGAGATTTAGGTGGGGACAGAGCCAAACCATATCAAATTTCATCATGAAGAGTTTTACCTTTATGACCATCCTAGGCCTTGGCTGTTTCCTGAATCTGCCTTTTCTAAATCGACAGAAGACTTACCATCATTTACTTATTCTTTTAATTTTTTTGCTATTTTATTGTCTCTCATGTGATTTATCTGCTCATTTCTTTGGCATATGGACTTTTGAGTCATGGATCTGGATTCAGATCCCTCCTTCATCAGTTTTAATAATATAACCTTAGATGAGTTACTTAGTATCCCTGAACTTCAGGCCCACATTTGGAATGTCAGGATGGTAACAGCAATCTTGTAGGATTTTTGTAGAGATTCATGAGAAAATACACAAACAGTGCATGCTGCAGTCCTGTGCATAGATGGAGTTCAGTCATTAGAGGAGGGGCAGTGGCCTCAGGGCTGTTGGTAGTGGTGATGGTTATTATTAGAAGGTGTTACAATACACAGGAAAACGTCTTGTTATCCTTCATTTTTTTCTGAGGAAACTGGTATAAGATGTAAAAGTCAATTAATAGCAAGAATTTTCTACGAGAAGAGTACTTTTCCTGCCCTAGCTGGTGTAGTTGGATTCTGGCTTGTGAAAGGAGAACTTGACTAATAAATACATCTTTGAGCCTTCTGCAGTCTCCATTTGAATTATTCAACAAGTGGAACCCAATCTCTGATTCAGATGCTTTAATTCAGAGCCATTTTATAAATATTATTTTATTCTTTTGGCCTTTAGATTCAGGATGCATTTTTAAATTACTTCTTCTACCCTCTTTAATTTGTTCTCAAGAAATGAGAAAGTTTAAAAATGGGAAGGGAGCCAATTATGATACCAAAAGGTAGTATGCTGTTTCCTACAAGCCAAAAGACCTGCAGAATATGCTCCAGGATTAGTTAATACTACTTCATGCAAAGCTGTCCATTAAGTCTCAACATACTGTTTGCAATCTTGGCATTCCACAGAATGTTTCGGCAAAGAGTATTTTCCTACCAGCAATCCAGAACCCTCTTTTTAAACTCTAGCAAAGTGTCATGTGACATCTTAAATGCCCACTGTTTCTCTGAGTAAGGACTAATTCGAGTTCACTGTTCAAAGACTACAGATGTAGTAGCTGCCTCACTAAGGCTCTTCGTTTTGGTTTTTCTTTTTTTTCTTTTCTTTTTTTTTTGAGACACAGTTTCACTCTGTCACCCAGGCTGGGGTGCAGTGGCACGTTCTTGGCTCACTGCAACCTCTGCACCCCAACTCAAGTGATTCTCGTGCCTCAGCCTCTCCAGTAGCTGGGATTTCAGGCATGTGCCACCACGCCAAGCTAATTTTTGTATTTTAGTAGAGACAGGGTTTCACCATGTTGTCGAGGCTGGTCTCAAACTTCTGACTTCAAGTGATCCACCTGCCTTGGCCTCCCAAAGTGATGGGATTCCGGCTCAAGGCTATTCTTTTAAAACTAGTATAGGATATTTGCTTGCCACTACATGAGGTCTAGGCTATAGCCCATCAGCATTATATGCATCCTTAAACATAACCTTATCCATCCTGCAGCCTAGTATGGGAGTCACATTTAGGAAGTCCCAAAAGATATTCATAAAGCTTCATGTAATCTTAAACTTTCTGACTTTTGTGACAGTCTTTTGCAGTATTCCTGTTATTTACAAGTCTAATATGTTCAAACATTCTTTATATTATAGAGTAAATTTAAAAAAAAAAAACAGCTTTCTGAATCACCTGCACATGGGCTCTACTTTTGTCTTCCAAATGTGCTGCTGCTTTTCTATGGTGACCTTGCTGATGTCTGTGAAATTCTGCTTTAATATCTCTAGTTTCCCACATTTTTTCTTACTACCCAGATTCCAGGTTTTTTGGCATAAGGATTACATCTTTCTCTATGCTCTTTATGTCATTCATGTTGTAGAGTACAGTGTCAGCAAGGGGCACATGAGGCTTGCAATGTCATTTATTGGCTATTGAGATAGGCATGGGGGTAAAAAGGTCGACAAAGGAACTAGTGCTAAAGGGCCTTATATGCCCTGCTAAGATGTAACACATAGACAGTGGTCAGATCTGTGATTTAGAAAGATAATTATAGTGCCAATGTGGGAAATGAATTAGGTATTTAGAGTGAAAGGAGGCAAGGCAATTAGTTCGGTTGGCATATTTCCATTAATCAACAGCCTTTAGATACAGTGGCTCATCCAACTATGACTACACCCAGCCGTTTGTCATCCATTCTAGGTTTCTCAGTCTTTCTCAAAATGCTGTCATGAGAGACTTTGCTAATTATCTTGGGATTCTAGGAGCATTATATGTGTGGCTTTCGCCTAATGATATCTAAAAAGGAAATGAGGATTCTCTGGTTGTTCCCAATAACCCCATCCTAACTCCAACTGACGTCCTTCCTTCTTGGCAACCCATTATTCTTCCTAGAATCTTTCCAAGCATGAAGTTGAAGCTCTCTGGTAATTAGGTACAATTCTAGGCTCTATCTGTTTTACCTTATTGAAATTTTGGATATGCATCACTTTCTCCATTTTTTGGCCTTATCTCTTTATATGTTTTCAAAGCATACTTTTATAATCACACTTAAGAGTGTTTTTGGTAGCAGAGTTTGTGAAGACTTAGAACCTTGAATTCCTCGACTAGCCTGATGATCTCTCTTGTTAACTTCTTCCCTATCCTTCCCTACCTTACCCCCAGCAATTGTTTTTCCACATTTCCCCTTCAGCACTCCCTCCTGTGGAAAAGATATAAGCCAGGTAGTAGCAGATTCGTTACAACATGCTCAGAGTCTATTCTTTCTAAAATTACGTAAGTGATGCCTATCGGTGTAAAACATAGGCAGACTTTCATTGAAACCAAGGCACCATTGATAGTAAGACTCGTCTTGATTTCAGAGTCTTACAGTCAGTGAATCACAATGGCTTAACATTGGTGCCTATCTTTCTATATATTTTTTCCTGTCATATGTAATCCTATTATCGGTCCCTCTGTTTTGATTCTTCTTACCAAGTGGTATATAGCAAATATATTGCCTTTACAGTAACTATATTTTTAATGGCTGCATTTTAAAGATATACTGCATTTCACTTATCCAATTTTCTATTTTCAGACAATTAAAGATTGTACTATCATGAAGAATTCTATAGTGCATATGCTAGTATATAGATCTTAGTACCTATCCTAAAGTGCTTCAAATAAATTCCTTACAACGTGTTGCCAAAATGATTTCCCCAAAATTTGTAACAATTTGAGTTTCTGTTAGGACTATATAAAACAAACTTTTTTCTTATACTTTACCAATGTGAGGTGAGTGTGTGTGTGTATGTGTGTGTGTGTGTGTGTGTGTATGTGTGCGTGTGAACACAGTATGATAGATGAATAATAGATGAACTATTGATATAATATACAGTTCTTAGATTGCTGGTAGATTTAATTTCTTCAAAATTTATTAGCCATTTATTCTTCAATTTTATGAATTATCAGTTGTCTTCTCATTTTATGGATAATTTTTACATTGATTTGAAGTAACTATATATAATAGACATTAACTAGCTAATTGTCATAAATACTGCAAATATTTAGTAGTTTGCCATTTTCAAAACTTGATTTGTTGTGTGGATTTTTTAATAATAGAAAATTGGCTATAGATATGTTTTTATGTACTTTTAGATTTTTCTCCCCCATCTAAAGGTTTCTGTTTTTATGTCACTTTTACAAAGGCCAACTCATTATTCCATTATTTTGTTTAAACTCCAGCTTTCTCCTATTTTAGTTAAACTACTCTTCTGATGGTGGTAGTTCTTGCTTTTTGTAAAGAACAAGTAAGGCTTTGGAACTATGCCTGACTGAGTTTGAATCTTAGCTCTGACTCTGGGAGAAATTACTTACCTTCTCTGAGCTTCAGGTTCCCATGCTAAAATGACCTACCTCCACCGGGCAATTCTGTGATTCAGATGAGACCATGCCTGTGAACGGACTTAGTGAAAAACCCAAACTGCAGAATATAGGAGGTGCTCAGCGTGTAATTTTTTTTTTCTTTTCTCCTGGACACAGCTTAGTGAAATGAGAAGGGCACTTTCTTATGGGGTGATCTGAAAACAATTTTAACTGTTCTCATTTTGAGATACACATCACAGGCAGCTGTTGAACTGCACACCTTATCTTGAAGGAATAATGCATGACACCACTGTGCATAATCAAAACTTTAGCTCCAATTTGCTTTCAGATTCAGTGACAACCATACCACAAAGTCCTGTAGTGTTACGATGCAAGATGATTAAGTTTGGTGGTAAAAAGGATAAATTACTGTAATGAGACGTTTTCCTCATTTCATATCTCTAAGGACATCACTGAGCTTTGAAAAAGGAGACTCGAAAGGGAAAACATAGGTAGAGAGCTGGCAGGGCATGAAGACAAGAAGCTCTGTTTCACAATAGTGCTTTGGGCTACCCTAGCAGACAAGCACCAGCCAGGCTATAGGAATTTAGATAATGTTTACCCATCGTAGACTTTGAATAGAAGCTGTGTTTTGAGATAGTAGTGCAAAGGAACATCCTTGACATTTCATTTCCTCATGTGTACATAAGCAAATACAGAAATCGGATTTCATTTCTGAGTACTGAAAATAGCAACCAAGGATCCAAAAGTGATCCCCTACCTCTTCTTCTTTTTTAAAAAAAATCCTGTTCTTTTATATTCAAAAATATGTCAAGAGTAAGTTCTTGAATTTCTGAGTCACAGACTCAGACACATAGGGAGCCCTAAATCATGGCATAAATGAACTGAGGAACCTAATGCTTCATAATATTTTCTTCATCTCCCATCTCTACCCTCATTATAATTTCCCTTCCCCATAGACTATTAAGCTTAAAATTCATTAGAGACTTAACATAGCAAAAACATTCACAAACTCACTACATTTTTATCTCTTCAACCATCACCGAAAGCAAGGAAGGGTGATGTGATATTTAAAACATTCAGTAAGAACATAATGCATGCCTTTACCTATTTTTATTCTCTTTACTTATGAAATAATAATTTAAAAGAAGTGGGAGGGCCAACAATAATCATCACCAAATACCCGTTTGCTGGGTATTTTCATGCGTGTTTACTTTTTCAGCCTCCACAATTCTGTAAGATGAGTGTTACAATTATTATTATGGCCTTCTGTTCGAGATGGTAGAGCCTTCATTCTTTGAAGTATCTTTTGCAAAATTCTCCAAGCCCCTTTCTTGGTAACTGGACCAATAGCACCATCCAGTTGGAGTATCCGGATCCCATTTGATTTGATTTTAGAGATGAAAGACCTCAGGTACAGAGAAGTTAAATGACTTACAAAGCACATTCAGTAACCAGTAGAAATGTACTCAAGCTGCATTTTTCTAACTTAATATGCAGTGCTCTTTTGGCTTTAACATTCTGACTATGGCTCTCTGATCTCCCAAAATTGAAAATTTTGTAACTTGTCCACAAGTTCTTGGCATGAGCTCTATAGTGGCTTCTGTTAGAGATGGAGGTAGAGTTTCCCCATGCTTTGATGTACCTAGCTCAAAATTGACTCCCATAGTTTTTTTTTTTTCTTTTTTCAATGCCACGTGTATCCTAGGGATGGCCCTGTAGCAGGCAAGAACTGTAAAGAATCTGAGGTTTTACCCTAGGTACATGCTAGCAAGTTAGCCTGCCGCTGTTTCATGGATACTGGCAGAAGACATGAGACTCCTGGGTCCGAGTCTCAAAGGACAGTGTATTATTTACAGTCATAGTGGTAGCGAGAGTATCATCATTTTCTTATGCCAGTTTTTTAAGTACTAGTTCCCATAAGGTGCCATAAAGAGGGCCAGGCACTAGGTTATATTACAAGAGGGAAATTCTGAGTTTAGGGAACTTGGATCTTTTATAATCGACATAGGCATGCTTGCCTTTTGATCAGGAGGGAAGCAGTGTCATGGTTTTTCAAAGCATCTTTGAAAAGATAGTTCAGAAAGATTGTCAGTGCCCTTCCCTGCTCACAAGACACAGCATGGAGAACTGCCTTTCAATGTGAAGTTCCTGTTGGTCCCTCTTAATTGCAAATGTGCAAGGACACCCAAACACTAATCCCACCCTGCCCTCAAATGACCCCAAATCTTCAGTATAGTCCTGAAATAAAAGTAGTTTCCAAAAGAAAAGATTGAAACCAGGAAAGAGGGAACATGGATATTTGAAAGACACGAGTCTCTGTCTTGCCAGTCTATATATTTTGCCTTAAACATTTTCATCCACATTTGCTTTAGATTCTATAGCCCTGCCCATGAGAACCATCAGTTATCTCATGATTTGATAGAAGTTCCTCACTGCCCCTACCTGACATTTTTTTACCACTAGCTTTCTACAAAGCATAAAATTGCCGCCATTACAATCATTCTTTTCAGTTATAGGATGATCTCCAGAAGATCCCTACTAGTTATTTTTTTTGTTGTATAGCAAAGGCAGTGCAACAGCCCCTTCACTCCCGTTAATATCTCAATATGACTTCAATTACCAATTTTCAAGGAGCAGCTATGTCCATTTTCTGTGGATACTACACAGGAATGGTGGTTGCAATAGGAATATGGGGTTGAAAAAAACTCAGAAACAGAGCATACTTGGACCAGGGTGAGGTCATTTCAGTGGGGTCCCCCGGGAGTCAAGGAGTAACTTGAAACCAGTAGATGACAAGGCAGAGAAAAACTCGGAAGTAGAGAGCATTGAAAAGAAATGGATGGAGTAGTGTTTTGGAAGTCACTTCACAGTTTATACTGGAGCTCATTCTGCTATTGGGCTTTAAGAATAGATGTTAAAAAGGAGTTTTATTATGCTCCATCTCCTCAGTTTTCCTTGGCTTTTTAAAGGAATGTAGGCAGTATGTTCGAAAATGAATTTCAATGGAGTGCTTTTAGAGGAACGATTCAAATGGAGTTGTGTTTGCTCACTTGTCAATGTCACCCTTTCTTCTGGGTGCCTGACTCGGCCTCAGCCGAGTGCACTGTTCATGCAAACATCTTCGGCTCTGACAGCACATGCTGTTCATCCTATCACCCCTTTGGCCACACTCCTGTGACATGTCGGTACCAGGAACACTAGCAACTTGGATACAAAGCAATGATATTTACATTGTTATGGTAGTTAACTTTGTGGTGGTGAAAAACTCAGTTTTTCCCTTCCGGGCTAGGATTTCCAATTTGGAATTGCAACACTGCATTTACGTGCATTTTGCCTTTTAAATGTTCTGTGGTATTGCAACATTTGAGAAATTCCCAGGGACCCTTAATCTTCCTACAAACACTGGTTTGTAAGCTAAGGACCAGCTCATTATCTCAGTTATCTCTTTGTGCCCCTGCTGAATAATTCTGATTTTGCATTGTACATCTTTAGACTGTCCTTGTACTGTCTTTTAGTTCAGGTTTCCCTCTTGAATATACTAATAAAAGGACAAAGAAAAAGGATTTTTTAAAAAAATGTGGCTGCTTTTTTCAAGAGCAATTGAACTTAAAGCTACTTTTCCTATTGTTTTCCATGAAGTCTCATTTAAAATATTTTATTAACGCAAAGAGATGTGCATTCAGGGCTAAGGACCAGTGAACAGTAGCCATGGCAACCAGGAAGCCATTCGGGAGGAGAAAAAAATGCAGTAAAGAGTAAGTGTTTTAATCCTTAACTTTAATCCTTTTACTTCCTGTTCTCAAAATGAAATATAAATCAGGCACCATGCAGCGCTGCAATTTTTCTCTGAAAGGGATGTTGGCAAAAGGGGATTAGTAATGGACAGACGTGTTTAAGGAATTTAATCACACAATTTGTTGTAAAACTTTTGAGACCACGAGTGACCAGTTCCTTTGAGTGGTATCAATGAGAACCAACAAAACATACTTTGAACCTGATTAGAGAGTTGGCGCAGGGGGACACCCCTGTTTGCTGTTATTGTTACATCATTTCAGACTGTGGTAATGACATGAGAAATCAAGGAATTTGCTTGGTCCCCCAGTGGGGAGGTAGAAGACTTGGGGTGTCTCCTTGGTAGAATGGAGATATTCTTTTGATCTTTGCGATGCTAGGGAAAAATTAAGTCGCCTGTATTTCACATACTACCTTTCCTTGATGTTCGATTACTCTGGGAGTTTTACAAAGGCATGTGCTTTCTATTGTCAACAGACTCTTGGGTTTCTGCTAAAAAGCTCAGGCTTTAGTTCCTGTGGACAGTAAAACAGCATTCTCAGAAGAATTGATTATTATTTCTTAATGTTTCTACTCTTTGTTTCTAAGATTTTCCTCTACATGGACTAGAAGACTTGTTCTACTTGTTAATTTCTAATTGTAAAAAAAATCTGATTTTCTTTCTTTTAAGTCAGATAAAAAATACGGCCTCACACTGACTTGTCTTGCCTAGTTCTTTAGAGAATGGTTGGGGAAGAAAGAGAACTTTGTCTTTTTTTTTTTTTTTTGCATTTTTCCTTCCTTCAGCATATATAAATTTATTTCTTTGATAAATTTATTTCTAGTGAACTAAAAGTTACCAGCACACATGGCTCTTTGCAGAGATCTGAGGTACCTACAACTTGTACTAGCTTCCTGCCATGTCAGAATGTGAAATTACTTTCAGGAATAGCATCTTTCCAGGGGGCTGCTGATAATTATGACAGACGAGCAATATCATGAGGGCTAGAGCATTTGCAAGTGGAGTTAGACACAGCAGACTGCTGAACTTGGAGTTTCTTGTAGACCTCGAGTACAAAAATATACAAGCTGAAACCTTAAGATAACAGGGCATCTGGAAAAGAAAAATACTATCCTGTTCTCTAGCTTGTAGGACAACATGAAGGCTGATCACCTGTTCCTGATTCCTCCTCTTGACCTGATCTTATTTCTCCCCATTCTGTCAGTACCAGCAAGACTAATGTGATCCTGGGCAGTGCTCCTGAGATGGAATCCGTACGCTGTGAGCGGCCACTGCCTGTCCTCATCATCCCTGCTGTACTTTCCTTAGATTTTTGACTTTCTGGTCTGAATTTCTGGGATGGAATTTTGTTTTTTTGAGAGGGGATTGGGGTAATTGCAGGGAGTAGATGATAAGAAGAAAGATAAAATGGTGTCAGTACCTAAAGGAGGAATGGTAGATGATAAACATGAAGATGACTTTGGCAGAGTCTACATACTCTGCAGGAAGGCTCTGGGAGAGTCTAGTCCCCATCTTGGGCTTCACTCTGAGGTACTTCTTCAAGCCAGTCCTCTTTTCTGATGAACAAGGAGAGGAGCTTTATTTCACCAGAGCATAAAAAGGTCATGTGATTCATGCATTGCTCTAAGGCATACACTCCTTAGATAAGAAGAGGGAAGTAACTGACAGCAATTCCGTGCACTGATGAAAACTACACCACCGGCAAGTTCTTACTTTAGTGGCGTTACATTGGAAAAACAGCTTTGGGGCAGTGTTAAAGACTGGGTGTGGAGCAGGGCCAGGGTGACCAGGGTTACCAGCTGGTCACTTACTTAATCCGCCGTCCGAAGGAAGGTTCTCATCTTGGCTGTGCAGTCTGTCAAACAGGGGACTGGAGTGTATAATTTGGGACTCAATCAGCTTGAAATTTCTGTTTTCTACTTATCAAATTTATACTAGACATGGACTCTTTAGAAGCAAGGTGGAAAATTGGATTTGTTCCCAGCCCTTCCAGATGAATGAAAGATATGAAGTATAATGTAGTGAATTAGCATTTCCTATTGGAAGGATTGCTCATCTGCACATTCCAAGAGGCAACATATAAATGTGAATAGTGTTATCTAGTGACATTTAACATGAATGGGGGCTGAATATTATAAAGAATAAACTTCAGCTGAGTATGGAGGTTCATGCCTATAATCCCAGCACTTTGGGAGGCCAAGGCCAGGAGAACACTTAAGCCCAGGAGTTTGAGACCAGTCTCAGCAACATAGTGAGACCCTGTCTCTCCAAAAAAAAAAAAAAAAAAAAAAAAAAAAAAAGCCAAAAATTCAAAACTACTTAGCCAGATTTAGTGGTGCACAGATGTAGTCACAACTACTCAGGAGGCTGAGGTGGGAGGATAGCTTGAGCCCAGGAATTCAAGGTTACAGTGAGCTATGATCACACCACTGCACTCCAGCCTGGGCAACAGAGCAAACACGCTATCACTAAAAAAAGAAAAAGAAAGAAACTCCCCAAGTGTCTTTTTAAAAAAACTTCTGTTCAATGTCACTTGGCTATTTTCTGTTTTATTCTTAATTGATAATGTAGGCATACTTAAATTGCCCCATTCTTTTCTTCCCCTGGGGTTGCAGGAGACATGATTTCATTTTTCTTTGGGGCCTGCCCCAAAGGTTAAACATGGATTAATAAACCCTCAGCAGTCATTGACTCATTTGTCATTCATTCATTTACTTGTTCACACATTCCCCAAACATTTATTGAGTACCTTTCATGTGAAAAGAAGGACTGTTTTAGATCGCATGATCAAACACTCAAGGGTTTATAAAGCCCTTTTTGTCTTTTATGATGTGCATACATACAAATATAATTTCTAAATAGCTATTATAAAATGTAGAAAACCATGAGTGCCAACAGCAAGATGAAGAGAAATTGCTCTTAGAATATGAAAAGGAATGAAATTACCTTGGAATGGAAAGGCCTGGTAAAACTTCAAGGGACAAATGACATTGAATTGGACCTTGGAGAATATGTAGAATTTATTGTAGACATGTAGAATCCAGAGAAAAGGGGAATCCAGATGAGGGAGGTTTGTGGCCAGAGTACAACATGAGACTTGAATGAAAATAAACAAAGACTACAGGAATATCTGGGTTCTGCATGACCTCCAGCGTGGACATGAAGCCACGTGAAGCTAGGTGAGAGCCAGTGCGTTAAAGCCCATGAATTTGGGCTGTACGTAATGTCTGGGGGAGAGTCACTAAAGGGCTTTGAATGAGAAAAACTAAACTGACTGTTGAGTATAGAACGGATGGGAGAGGAAAAAAGCAAGTGTTCTCCATTGAAATGACAGCCTTCAACTTTTAGAAGTAGGTACTTTTAAAATTGTCCAAACACTCATGCACATGAAAATTATAAGGCCGATAGCCTCGCTGGGAGCCGGATGGACAGTATTCACCCCCTCCGCACCTGATAACACTGTTATCAGGAGGCCGGAAGTCCTACTCAGCGCCTGCCTTCTCCATGCAGGCTCCCCACACCCACTCCTGCATTCCACCCCTAGCCCTACCCTAAGCACTAAATCATGCTCTCAGCCCCAAAATTCAAAAATCCCGCTGAGAGCCTGACCAATGGCAGCTCGCCAAGTCCGGGTCCAGTCTCTCTCTCTCTGGCCAATACAGGTGCCCATGCTTTGTTTCCTCACTGATCAATCTTTTACCTTCTCCCGCCCACCTATCGATAGCCCCACTGGGCTACCAATGGCAACTTGCCAAGTCCAGGTCCAGTCTCTCTATGACCAATGCAGTTGGCCATGCTTTGTTTCCCCACTGACCAATCTACTGCCCTTACCCCCATAACACCCCACGCCCAGAACGGCCGGGCGTGAATTCTCTGGCCCCTCTCTCTCTCTCCCTCCCCCCGGGACCATAGAACCTCGCCCCGGGAGCTAAATAAACTGGAATTTAATTTGTCTCGTGCTGGCCTCAGTTTCCTCATTTTAAACTCGGCAATAACCTTTCTAAAATCAGCCTTAAATCTTCTTCACTCAATCTGTTGTAATTAAATGAAAGGCAGAAAAAAATGAGATCCACTGACTTTTACAGTGAGTCCCTCCCACACTTCCTAAGCTGTAACATAGGCAGGAGCGGTAGTCAGAAATCAATTCGAGGGAAGACAATACGGAGCTGGTAAGATGGACGGGGGAAGTAATTACTAGATAGCTGGCTGCTTTAATTAAACCTTGAGAATACTTGAATAGAAAAACGCTACACTTGAATGGATGGGATGGAATGTGTGTGGTCACATTAGTGCAATGAACCAGTGTCAGAGGAATTTATGAAGCTGTGATAAAAGTAAACCCTACATCTTCCTTTGAGTCTTCACAACCCCATAACCAGGCCCCGAAGGGTGAAGGGGGATGTTTTTCATGGCAAAGTGAAATTCCATATTAACATCTCTCTGTTTTTCTAAAAAAAGAATGCATTCTTCAGTTTAGTCTTCTGCTTTTAAGACATGCCTCTGAATGAAGCTTGAAGCTTGAGTTCACCTTTGACCGTGTCATTTGTGTATCATTTTCCAGTTAGAAAAATAAATGTAAGACTCTCAGCGTCAGTTTTAGAAAAATATTGACTTAGGAAGAAAATTATGTTTTCACAAATGTAACAATGCAAAAATTACAAGTTGCATGCCTTTCTGATTTCAACATCCTTTTGAGCCTCAGCTCCTCAACTCTGTCCAGCATAGCTAGATAGTGGGACAGATTTTGGTATAAGGACGTCTAGATGAAGTTCTCAGAGTGCTCTAAACATGTTTTGTTGTTGGTTCTGGTTTCTAATATGTTTTAGTCTCTTCCAAGAGGGTGAACCCTGGCTGCATTCTCCTGAAATAGAATAATTCCATGGCTCTATGTATCCTTGAAAACTGTGCTCGTATCTTGATTAGGACGCTGGCCGGGACTCTAGTTCTGAGACTAAGCAAGACCCCAGTGTGTTCCTAACAAAGGTCTCACTCTTAATGAATATCAGAGCCTCTTCTTGAGTAAAAAAGAAAATTAATTATATGCAACAAGAGCCATTGTCCTTAGGTCACCACATGTAACTCTGATATAAGCCTATGGAGTTAATGTTATCACTCCATTGTGCAAAGGTTCTGAAATCTTGAGAGGTTATCTTGCCAAAGGCTACATAGCAGTAAGTGGCTGAGCTGAGATATGAACCTGTAGCTATTTGACCCCAAAGTCTCCATCCATTTCCCCTGGCCATGTTGCCACACTATGGCTTACAAAAGGAAGAAGCTGATAAAGAAAGAGAAAATATGTCCCCCAAAAATGGGTGGGAGAAAAAGGAAAACAGGAGTGCATGCTATGGAGTGTTAACAGCAGTTCTACACTGAATGTTAGCAAAAATTATAATAGAAATGGCAGCACGTGTTTAACACTGATTATATACCATGTATTGGTGAAATGCTTTCTTATCTATTTGTGATCCCTAACAGCAGCCTTATAAATTAGGTGCCATTATCATCCACATCATACGAAGAAAACTAAGCTAAAGAGATGTTAAACATCTTTCTCATAGTTGTCTAACATTGTTAGTAAGGATACAAAAGTTCAAATCCGTGTAGTCTGGGTCTTATATTTTATGATCCATATTGTGGATAAGCTATTACAAGTGGTTACTAATGACTTAGTGTAATTCATAGGGTGGAGAAAATTTTTTTAGATAACTCACTTTGGGGCAGACATTTAACATCATCCTTAATGCCAGAGAATGTTTTAATCAAGTTTTCACAAGGCACTGAAGAAGGGTACATGGTAGCCCACTGACTGCTTGAGTTGAATGATATGTATCCAAGAAGAGGTTCTGTACCACTCAACAGCAATGCAGCTTTAGAAAGGTAGCTTCTTCCCAGGATAAAGAGCCATCTGAAACAAAGAGCGTAGCATCTGGAAAAAGATCTAAGGATTTTACTTGATGATGAGCTTTATTCATGCCACACTGTAAACTCTGTGAGAGCAAGGAACTTCACTTGTCTTATGCACCACTTTATCTCCTGGGCCCAGTGTAGTTGGGGTACATGGTACAGAATCTAGAAATATGTGCTGAATGAACGAACGAATGAAGGAAACAACATGGATTTTAAAAACGCTATTGACTATTTCAGGTTGTATGAATAGAGAAAGAAAGTCTAGAATAAGGAGTGTGTTTGTTCTGTTGTATTCTGTTCTATCAGACAGCTGGTTAACTGTATTAATATTTGGATATCATTTACACATAGGCCATTGAGCCTCAGTACATAGAGTAATTAAGGTGCCGAATGGAATAACATGCTATATGAGAGAGTAGGGACTAATGGTTTAGTAAATGACTTCTGTGTTCCAAGCATAGTGTTAGATGCGTTCTGTATCTTTTTTTTTTTTTTTTTTTTTCTTGAGACTGAGTATTGCTCTTGTTGCCCAGGCTGGAGTGCAATGACGTGATCTCAGCTCACTGCAACCTCCACCTCCCGGGTTCAAGCGATTCTCCTGCCTCAGCTTCCTGAGTAGCTGGGACTACAGGTACACGCCACCACACCTGGCTAATTTTTATATTGTTAGTAGAGACAAGGTTTTACTATGTTGGTCAGGCTGGTCTCGAACTCCTGACCTCGTGATCCTTTGGCCTCGGCCTTCCAAAATGCTGGGGTTACAGGCATGAACCACTGTGCCTGGCTGGTTTCTCTATCTTATCTGATTTAGTTCTCAAAACAACCAAGATCTCTACTGGTATTCCCTTATTTTACAGAAAGGTAACTATACTCAGAAAAGTGAATATACTTGCCCAGTATCACACAGTAGTTGAACTAAAAGCCCCAAGCTCTTTCTACCTAAGTGTCCTCTTATCTACATAAAAAACGTGGCCTGCTTGTAATTTCAGCACCTTGGGAGGCTGAAGTGGGAAGATTGCTTGAGCTCAGGAGTTTGAGACCCTGTCTGAGCCTAAGCAACATGGTGAGACCCTGTCTCTAAAAAAAACTGGTTTTTAATTAGCTAGATGTGGTGGCCCATGCCTGTGGTCTCAGCTACTTAGGAAGCTGAAGCAAGAGGATTGCTTGAACCCAGGAGATTGAGGCTGCAGTGAGTCATGTTCATGTCACAGCACTCCATCCTGGGTGACACAACAAGACTGTCTCAAAATAAATAAATAAATAAATAACAAAACAAATTTTTTTTCAGTCTGGAGAAAAATCTGCTAACAGGGAAGGATCAACAAAGAAGCTAAACCATGGCCCCTTCCGTGGCTGAAATTCTGTAATGCTACAGCATTTTGAAGCTTCTCAGATACTAAAAAACTGTAAAAGTAGACTGTGAGCAGTTATTCTGTGTGGTCTAGGGGACGACGGGAGGAATAAACTCCAGGGGTGTGGATCTATAGTTGGCAGATTGTAGTTCAACTTGAGGCAAAACTTTTTCAATGATGAGATCTATTTAGCAATGGAGGGTGCTTAGTGGTAAGGAAGGAAGTTCCCTGTCATCAAAAGGATTTAGACGAAGTCTGGACTGCTACCATAGTATGCAATAGTGCTGTGCACTTCATTACTCTAAGTTTAAATTTTAATTAATTAAAATTAAATAAAATTAAAAGTTCCTCAGTTGCATAAGCCACATTTCGAATGCTCATTAATCACATGGTCAGTGGCTACCAATTAGTGCAGTACAGATGCTTTCCAACATCACAGAAATTTCAATTGCATAGCCTTGCTACAGAGTTGGCGGGTGAGAATTTTGTGCCCTAGTTCCTTTTTGCTCTGAAATTCTACGTTTCTTTGAACAATTTCCATAAATCATCATTTTTTTACTAAATAGTTTTATTGTCTCCTACTGGCACTGATTTTTCATGATCTTATTGAGATATACCCCAGCATGTGTACCCATTCACATATTTTGGAATGTTCATTAATCAGCTATGGATAAAATTTTGGGCCTTTGGAGTCACTGCTAACCAAATAGGTATCCCCTATACAGATGTTTAGAGCACCGAGTTGGACATTTATGTTCTCGAAAAGATTTCTTCCCATGCCATTTCTCTAACTCTTCACTCTCATTTCTATTTGCAAATTGGTCCTCTTTGCAAATTGGTCATTCCTAAAGGAAATGAATTTAATAGCAGATTGTTGGAGATTAATTACCTATCATATGCCAAAGCCACTTCCTATATGTCAGTGCTAAGGAATCCCCCAGAGATGGAATTCTTAGATTCAACTGAAAATTAATTGTGATTAATATAATAGGTTAATTCATTGTAATTATTTTTAAGCCTTTTGGCAATGAGTTAATTCCCCAAGATCTACATTGCTTGAAGTGTCATAGAGAACACTTGATGAGAATGTTCTGGTAATAAACCTTAATCCTCTGGGAAAAAAATCCTACTCATCTTTCCTTCTGGCTTAGTTTCTTCAGAAACATATTTTGGTGGCATTTGATTTCTGGAGAACAAAGGGATCCCTACAAGGTGATGCATAAACGTGTGTGGCCCAGATGGACTGTGCTCATTGGAGAAAAGGAAAACAAAAGGCCTCTGTGCCTCGTTTTCTTTGGAAGTATGTCTCGCTTCAGACTAACAGAATGCCTTTGCTCCTAGAATAAAATGTAATGGAACTGAAAATTGAAGATTCTGGGCCTTTTTCCCTTTCCTAATTATTTCCACTTGACTCACTTAATCTTGGACGATTATTCAATCGTATCTGAAATGAGAAAATGATGGGAGTGAAATTTCCATCTCTTGTTGCAAGAGCTTATAAACATTAACAGAATAGTCCCGTACAAAAAAAAAAAAACACAAATCACAATTGATGGTACCTTGTTTTTATATAGTAGAAAAAAAAATCCCTGCATTGTTAGGGAAGCAGCTCAAATTTTGGCATGCAGGAACCCTGTCAAACCCTGATAGGTGATTTCACTATTAAGGTTGAAAAACTATCATTTTAAACAGATATTTCATATTGGGAGATTGTATAAAAATGAAGAATCCAATTTGTTTACTTGTACCTGGATAGGTTGGGAAATTGGGCCCTAAAATAGTTCCTTGAAGACCAGAATCACTAACATTCAGAGGCTCACAAACTGGTTTCTGAGACTCAGAGTTGTCCAGTCTATGTCCATGAGCCTTCCTGCAGGTATGTGAATAAAAGGATACAAGCAATTCTAATAGTTTCTGAGGGTCAGATTAGGACTCAGTATACAAACAAAGTCTTTTTGACATGGGAACTGTCTAAAGTTGCCGCTAACAACCAAAATGAGGACATTGCCCCTTACTATACCGTATCAAGCAGCAAAGTCTGACAAGCTACTTACAGGTTGCTGTCAGGGAAGTCAGGCATAAGATAGAGGTTTGGACACAGTGACATCTGAAGCCCCTTTCAGTCCTGATTGTTCTGGCAAATTGGGGTCTTATTTTTAACTTAGTCTCCACAATTATGCTTTTGGTATTATCCAGGATGGTTTAGAACACCCCACTTTCATTAAACATCTACTTTCCATACTCCTGGCATGTGGGCAAAGCAGGTACAGAAGATAAATGAATGGATGTGATCAGAGTATCCTTTTAAGTGCTGCGGCTGATTGTCTCTCGACATTCTTGAACCAAATCAAAGTAAGTTTGGAACGTTTGCTAAATTGGCTGCCCCAGAAGCCCACTGTGAGCCAAGGATTCAGGTGCATATAATTTGTGAAGGACGTGCTTGCGAGAGAACTCAGGAGAGGGTGGTGGAAGCGGAAAAAGCTAGGCACAGCTACCAATTTAGGTGGTCTCAGCCTAGCCCAATCCCACAGGGAGCTCAGGAACATAGCATCTCAGCATTTGTCTCGCTTCGAGGCAAAAAAAGCACTGTTTAGTTGTGTGTGTGTGTGTGTGTGTGTGTGTGTGTGTGTGTGTGTTAGGGATGGAGAATGCTAGACATACACAGAAGCTGGGGCACAGACACACCAAAGCAGAGGGCGGCAGCACATTGCTAGTCGAAGGGATCAGAGGGGAGCTGGGCAGAGCATCGGTAGTCTCTCTGCCACATTTATATGACCTGTAATCTTTGAAAATTCTCCATTAGGAAGGTAAATTAAGAGAGGATCACATTGTCTATTTTAAACATATTCACTCACCAAGAGATTATAGCTTCCTTTGCATAAAGAATTGTGGCTCACTCTTACAAATCCAATCGGCCGTTAGTGATTAAATGATTTACCGTGATGTTGGTCCGACACTGCTAGGTGCTATGGAGTTTTAAAAGCTTAAGAGCAAGCCAGCCTGGTCCTTGTGGACTGACCAACACAATTGTGCAGATTAAATTTATAACAAGAAACAAAGTGCACATGTCCAGCCACAGGAGTGTTGAAAGTGGATTCTGCAGTTCTTCTTGTACCCTGAGAGGCCCAGTGTGGACTGGTCTGGTCAGGGGATGCCTCATTTAGGAAGTGAGTCACAAACGGGATCTTGGAGGAGTTAGGAGGAGTAGTATGCTGTTCATCCCCTTGTCCATTCCGGGCAGTAGGATCCCACATAGTATGCTGTTATGTGGGATGTTTGCAGACAGTGACATAGGCTCTTGTTGGGACCTGGGGAAATATGCATCCGTGGTACACAGTGCAGTCACAGTATGGAGGTGCCTAATGTCTTAGCCTTTTGGGACTTGTGTGCTAAGCAATACATGAGGTTATTTGCACCTTGGGTATAGCACCATAAACTCAATTTTAGGAGAGTCCATTCGATACCACAAGATGGACTGGAGAGAGAAGAGAGCCTGAGGCAGAAATGTAGCAAGGAGTTGCTATTTGTGGTCCAACCCCATCATGCTTTGTGAACCCGCCCTCTCTGTGTGCAGGTGCCAGCAGGTTCTCTCTGCCTGGATGTCCACAAGTCACCTCAGTGTTAACACGTTCAAAACCAAATTACTGATTTACCTCCAACCTGCAACTTCTCTGTTTTCCTTTGCTGTTCCAAAACTTATGGCTATGCTTAACTCCTGTCTCTCTCCCTCATATTCCACATCAAATTCAGCTCGACCTTCCAAACAGAAACTGACCACTTCTTACCACCTCCGGTTCCCTTAAGCTATTGGCATCTTTCATCCAGATTATTGTAATAGCCCCTGACCAGACACTTGTCCTCCTCCTGTCTGTTTTCTGCACAGTAATCAGAGTGAATCTTTTATATGATAAACCACTTGCTTTCCTGGTCACACTCTTCTACTGGTTCACCATTATGAGGAAAGCAAATACTGAATCTATGTGCTTGAAGGCCTCACACCATCTGACCTCTTGCAATTTCTCCAGCCCCACATCCTGCACCCTTCCTCTTGCCCCCTTGCTCACTCCTCCCCAGTGGCTGTTTTCAGAACCTGTCAGTTTGTTTCCTTGGTAGATTTCATGCCTTTCTGCATGTCTTGCTCCCTCGCTTTATTGGAGTTTGAGCCCAGAATGTCCAGTCTACAGAGGCCTTCCCTGACCTTCACATGTAAAATACCATGTGGGAAGCATGGAGATAGAGGTGTGCATCATCCCTACAGAGTCTGACGGAGCTCTCTGGAATGAGTGAGGCCCAAAAAAATGACCGTGGAAGAATGGGAGGAGGAAGAGAAACCGGGGAAGGAAGTAAGAATCGGGAGGAAGAGTAAAGGGAAGTATCCTCTCTTAGCAAGGGATACTGAGGTCAGTGACTCCCTGGGTCAAGAACATCTCATTCAGAATGAGAAAGTCATGATAGTGCCCCCATCCTGAGAACCAGGGGTGATCAGCCAGGGAACAGAGGCAGGGCCCTGGGACCACCACCATGTGTATGCTTAGGATGCAGATGGCAAGGAATGATGAGCACTATGTTTTATTTTTGTCAATTGCAGACATTCATGTTACTAGGCTAGGATGGAACCAGGTGTCAAACCTGCAAGGGAGAGGACAGTGAAAACCAAACAGAAGAGTTCCATTCTGTTTTGTTGCTTCAATCTCTACTCCAACAAAGACCGCTTTCCCTAAAGGGCATGGTGTCAGAATATACACAGTGGTGACAAGGTATGCTAGAGACTTTTCCAAAGAACCTGCCCTCCTAGAACAAGCTATGAATGACAGGCTTCGGGCTAGAATTATAAGACGAAGAGAAAGTGTGTGAGCCTGTACAGTGTAGTGTGGTGTGGACACAAGGAGAAAGTTGGGGGTGGGCTATTTCTTGAGCCGGTATAATGTAATGTCTGAAAGCCTGATTGGGATGCTAACACACCCAAATCCATGCCTGACATTTGGTAGCTGTGTAATTTATTTTCGATTTCTTATCTCTACAATGGAAGTCACAATAGTATGTACCCCATAGAGTTGTTGTGAGGCACACATTAGTGAACACAGTGTGGAGATTAGTATCTATTTAAATGAAATGAAGTCTTTAAAAGCATGTCCTGTTGACACAATCCACATCCAGCCCTTTTCTGTGGGATTCAGCTGCACGATGCTCTTTCCTTCCTGACCTGAAACAAAGCGTCATATGGTAGTGGTTTTAAAGTACATTGTAATAGTATCTGTATCAGTCAGGGTTCTCCAGAAAAAGAGATTCACCAAGATAAACATCTATATGTTATGTGTGTGGGAGTGGGGAGAGAGATATTAATTTCAAGAAATTGGTTTATGAGATTATGGGGGTTGACAAGTCAGAAATTTGTAGGGCAGGCCAGAAACTCTTGGGCAGAAACTGATGCTGTGGTCCAAAGGCAGAATTTCTTCTTTTTTAGTGAAATTTCAGTTTTTTTTGCTCTTCAGGTCTTTCACTGATTGGATGAGGCCCATCCAGATTGTAGGAGATAATCTTCTGTTTTTAAAGTCAACTGTAGATGTTAAGACCATCAACAGAATTCCTTCACAGCACAGCAGTCACACACCTAGATGAGTGATTGAATAACTGGATACCAACCAGTTATTTCCGACCCCCCAAGTGGAAAACTGCTTGGGGGTGTTCTAAGGTGGTAAAGAGTATATGTATATCATACAGCAGTTACCCTGCCCCCGTGGCTCCCTCGTGGAGAACGCTTTCTGGTTTGTCTTTGATCGGTGGTAAGCAAGCACCAGCTGCCTGCCTAGTTTATCTTGGTTCTATGAGAAAACACAGAACACCTGCCTGTTAACACCTAAAACGAACCATCACAGTAGTCACACCTCACGGCTCATAGGGGCTCTCGAAGAAGGGGCAACAAAGTGCCTATGAGACTGTGGATATCAATAAGGATGAGATGAGTCTTTCAGGAAGCACATGGTGGATCTCCTGTAAGTTTCCTTAGCACCAAAACTAAGAAGCTTATTGAGGGCTGCAGGGTGACCTCAGACCTCATTTCTCTCTTGTGTTACTCCCCACCCGAGCTATGCTGACCTCCTTGAAATTCCCTCCTTCTGGAACTGTCTTCCTCTTGATCTTTAGCTAATTTCTCCAATGCTCAGACAAGTTGTGATGTGTGTGACGGAGTATATTGTTTGCTGAGAACGGTGGCAAGGAAAACCTAGCCGACCCCCCAAGTGGAAAACTGCTTGGGGGTGTTCTAAGGTGGTAAAGAGTATATGTGTATCATACAGCAGTTACCCTGCCCCCGTGGAGAACGCTTTCTGGTTTGTCTTTGATCGGTGGTAAGCAAGCACCAGCTGCCTGCCTAGTTGATCCTGGCTCTATGAGAAAACACAGAACACCTGCCCATTGATAATAATCACCTGTTCGGGGGAGTATAAATACGTGGGTCAGCGTCCGCTCGAGGCGCTCAGCTCAGAAGGCTGTGTGCCAAGCGTGGCGTTAGATGCTTTCTCTCTTTTCTGCTTTTTCTACCTTTGTGATCGTTTCTTAATACTTTCAGTGCTAGACTTCCGTTTCATGACTATAATTCTATGTGTACAGGTCCCTCTTGGAAATTTTACATAGGGTCTCTAGGTGCGTTTAAGAAGCAATTTCTAGAATCATGTCTGGGTGGGGATTTCTGCTAATCGAGCTGGCCTCGGTACTCCAATTTTTTCAAGGTTTTCCTCAAAAATCTCTCAAAAAGTCCCAGTTTTCCCCGTTGCTTCCAATCTCATCTATCGTTTTTTTCTGTAGCGCTTGCCACCTTCTTAACAATTTACTGTTTGTTATCTGCTATCTCTCAAATGGAAACTTCTCTGAAGTCTTTTTAGATTGCTGTTGTATTTCTGGCCCCTAGAACAGTGCCTGGCATGGGGTTGAGGCCCAAGAAATACGTGACAAATGGGAAGGACGAAGTGGGGCAGAACTGCTCTGGAACCAATAGAGTGTGGTTAGGGCAAAAGAGCTGAATGATTTCAGGAACGCGGTTCACATACTACAATGTGAACGAAGTTCCTTGGTGTCATGTAACACAGCAGTCCTCTGAAAAGTGAATTGTCTCGGTGGCTTCAAATCCCACTTTTTTTCTGCAAAAAGCAGTCAAGACTTTAAGGGCGACTCCTTTGCTCTCTAAGAGCACGTAATAAACTAGATCAAAGACTTCTAACCGTCTTTTATCCTTGTGAAAATACAATCCAAACTGTTAAGAAATGAGCCTCACTTAACCACTTTTTATTAAGTCCGAAGAAAATCGGATGTTAATAGGAAATCCAAGAATGATTTTGTGTGTATGGCCCTGGGCTTAATGGTTACTTCTCACTGGAGGTAACATTATTTTAAAGGTCCAGATGTCCCAAGGAGGTTTCTTAGAAAATTGTCAAGATATTTTATGACAAGCTACGAAACATGTTCATCCCTACATGAGTTGGAATTTTCCTTCCCAATTCCAATGACTTGCAGACATTCCTAGCATTTGTACGTGTTCTTTCCTCATGTGGCTTTTCCTAGTACCTGCTAGAGTTCCAAAGTTGCTGCTTCAGAAAGATCTTTATTAGTCGCAGCTAATTAAGGAAAATGAGAAGGTTTCTGTTCCCACATTAAAATACTAGGTTTTTATAATTCCTTATCTCCACCGTTCACTTTTCATCCCCAGAAAAATCTTAAGTTCTCATCAAAATTTTTAGACTAGTAGTTCCAAAAGTGTAATCCCGAGACCAATAGAAGCATCCTCACCTGGGAACTTAGCAATGCATGGCAGACTTACCGAATCGGCAGCTCTGGAGTGGGGAGCTGCAGGTGATTCTGATGCATGCCCAAGATTGGGAACCACGGGTAAAGACCCTCCCTCCTGCAATTGAAAAGTTTCCCTCTGTCTTTATTCCTAACGGCTAAGATGTTGGTAAAATATTCATTATGCAGTTTTTCATCAATAGTTGGGCTTCTTACGCCCAAATATACAACTGTTGAGAGACCAGCCTCCCAAGAGATTCTGCTATGTGCCTCCTGCCTCACCCTTTAGATAATTCCTGTACTAGAGAATGTTTGAGAACCTTAAGAGGTGTGAAAGTCCCTTTCCTGGTCTGAAGATCTGGGAGGGATACTATACTTCCATATGATGACTGCATTTCTAGGCTTTCGGCTCTCCTTCGGAAATGTTGCATAAAGTCTCTAGGCGTGTTCAATTTAAGCACTTTGTAGAACCATGCCTAATCCCAAAGAAAACCAAATTAACTCTCACCATAAAGTTGTATGGAATCACACTGTGGGAAAACATGAATATTTAGTGAAACTAAGAACTACCCGCCTTTGACGCCAGGAGTAACCCTAGCCATGAAATTCCTTGCAAGTACCTCATTGGTACCGATAACTGTAAAACTCTACAGCAGTTGGTAATAGAAAGCAGAGAAGCATCCATGTCTGCCCTTAGCAAAACATGTGGACCCCAGATCATATTTTAATGATGGAACATAAATTAAAAGTGATCGCCAGAACTCATTCCAAGCCTTGATTTCCCGCCCCCCCCCCCCAGTGTTTCTTACACAGCATGTGTTAGGTTAGTATCGAAATAACAAAATACCTTCCAAAGGTCCTGAAAGAGTTGGGCACTGACAGTCTTGGTCAGATTCCAATGTGCCACAGCTGAGGAAATTATAACAAAGTCACGTCTCGGTCCCTACCTGTTAAATGCCCCTTCCCTGTATTTAGGGTCACTGTGCCATGTTCATATTCTTGGGCTAAAACCAGGACGTGTATCTCTTTATGAAGCTTTCTGAGATCCAAGAAGTACTTCTCTCTCAACAGTAACTCACTGGTGTATGTGTTTATTTCTGATCAGAATTTGGTCATTGTCATTGCCAGTGGTGTGCTGGTAATGTTTAACAACCAGCTCTGTAGATGAAAAAGCTTGTCTGTAGAATTGCCAACTTCCACTGGTGTAAATACTTCTCTATAACCGATTTTGAGCTATCGGTCTGTCGTCATTGCATGGAAAGTTTGGAAAAGATGCACACAATTAGCACCTCAGATTGGTGCAAACCAGCTTCGGATCGTTATTGGAATATAAAAAATTTGGAAAGCAAGATTTTTAAAAGGGAAAATTCATAATAGTGCTACTGAAAGCAAAAATCAGCTTTAATGTTCATTTATATTACTTTCTGATATCTTAGCTATGTATTTTTATATAATTCTCATTTTGTATAACTTTTATGTTCATGAATCATTTTAATGATTGCATAATACTCTATCGAATTGATGTAAAATCATTGATTAGCCTTACTTGTGGACACTTAAGACATTTTAAGTTGCAGTACCAAATTGGGAAATGTTATAAATGCTATTTATATACTTGTATATTTTGGGGAGGTACAAATCTTTAACACTTCTATTTAAGACAAGTTCTAGAATCAAATTATTTTGATTATGGACCTTGAAAAATTCTCACACCATCTAGACTGTTCATAGGAGTGAATACTAGTATAAACAGTGTTTAACAATGTCTCTCACTGTAACGTCACTGCTACCGTTTTAAGTTTTTGATAAGTAAAATGATTTAACATCGCACTTCTTGGCAAGTGTGCTGAACATTTTTCACGTTTCAGTTTTTCTTGAACAATTTCTGTTCATGTCAAGGCTTTATCCAATGTTTCCTTCCCATTTCCACCTCCCCACCTTTCATCTCTAGTTTTATCTATTTCTCTTCCCCAGGTCCCAGGCTCCCCCTGCTTGACCATTCTCCGCACAATATCCAGGCACACTTCAGGGTAGGCAGGTTCTCCCATAGGTCTGCAGGGCTTATTCCTCACTTCTTTGAAAGCTTTTTATGAATGCCATCTCCAAGAGGCTTTCCTTAATCCCCTGTCAAAGTTGCCATCCCTTACTCCTACTCACTGTCTCGCTTCTCTGCATTGCTTTTCTCCATAGTATTTATCACCAGCTGAGGTTGTATGTATTGGTTCATCTGCTTCCCCACCTAGAGTCTAACTTTCATAAAAGCAGTCAGTATTCCTAGGATCTAGAGAAGTATGTAACTCAATTGCTGAATGCATAAGCATACTCTGTATCTAAAGGTTTAGCCTGTATAAAATCAATTTATACACACGTTTTAAATACCAAAGATGATTACCATTTGCAATATTTGTAACATTTCTAGATTGCTTTTAAGGTATTTTTTTGCAGAAGCGGAACGTTAATATCTTTGTCACAACCTCTTCCATTGTTTTTTTCAATTACTTACAAAATTCTTAAGAGATCAGTTAACTTTTCACCGAAAAGTTTATTCTAGCATTTATTTGGCTTTATTATTTTTACATGTAACTCATCGGTGTATAGGATCTAAATTGTTCTGTTTTTATGTTGGAGTTTTGTTGCTCTCAATGATGTTTTATCTTTGAATCATGTTCCATAATACTTTAAAATTTAACGAGTATTTTCCTTTCATGGAAAATCTATAGGAGCTAAATCTCAATGGCTATTTCTTAATCGTTTGTGGGATGTTTTCATGACAGCATTTCTATTTTAAAAGCACTTTCCAAGACGGATTAAATCTACTTGAGTTTGTTCTCCTTATCCCTACAAGTTCTGATAAGATACAGAGCAAATAAAAGGAAGTATAATAGGAAGTTGAGTTCCCAGAAGTGGAAATATCAAGGCCTGAAGTCAAATCCGCCTCTAGCCACATTTTTCCGGAAGCGCTTGCCAGGTGTTATTAGGATTGGAGAACTGACCATTTTATTGACACTCAGTTAAGCTCTGTGCCTCGCCCACAGTTGCTGCTTGATAAATTTTTGTGGGTTGAGTTGTACTGATAGAGCGTGATGCCTTTCCAGGAAAATATTCCAAGGACCAGCTTTCCCTTATCGATGTCTCTTCCGTTTTCTTCTCTCAGTTGCGGTCCAGCACAGAGCTCCATCCAGACCTGCTCACGGATTGCCTAACTGTGCAGCCCCTGCAGCCAGCCACTTCCCCTAGAGATGCTGCTGCTGAGGGGACTGTGGGACACTCCCCAGGACCTGGGCCTGACCTGTATTCAGGTAAAGACAGCAAAGGAAGAGCCAACCACAACTCCTTCTTTAGGCCCTTTACTCTGCTTAAAGGGAATGCTCACCTGAGAAAAATTCTATTAAGATCATCTGTTGGTTATCAATGGGCTGCAGATTGCTCTCCACCCCTTCCGATGCCTGAGCTGGGTTTGGCAGCAGATTGTTTTTTCTCATAAAGAAATAAAAATAATGCATTACCTCTTTTAGTTCTGGACTTCTGCCAGAAATTCAGTGCACCCAACCCTCACAGGTATGTTAAATTTACTCACTTGTTTTGGACTCGAAGGAAATGTTTCCCCTTAGGTAGCAGGCTGCATGTGGATTTCTTAATGAAACAGTTGTTGTCATCTTTGTTTTAAAAGGAAGCCCCAGGTCTCGAAGGAAATTTCCACATCAGCAAACCAACTTGTAAGAATGTCTATTCATGTTTGCCAACCATTGTGGGAAAGGAGATGAAATGGCACTCCCAGACCACCTTCCATCTGCCTAGGTTTGAATAATAGGTGACTACATTTGGAAAATGACATGTATGTAGTAAACAATATGCAATAAGGAAGTTATTTTTCTTAGCCTGGATTTTTGTGCATTTTCTACTCTGTAATGGTGACATACTTATGCAAACATAATTAGTGATCTTACATATGGAATGCTCTTAGTGTCATGCTATGAAGATAAAAATTTACCAGTTCCACATTCCAGACAATGAGAGTTTTCTATTTTCTGTGGGTTGCAGATACCACTCCCACCCCCATCTGATGCCAGGTTTGGCAGCAGACTGTTTTTTTTCTTTTGAAAAGTATGAATAAGCCACTTGAATTTAAAATTTACAGATGCATTGCAGTGGAATGGGAGAAAGACATGCTTGTATAACTTTTTTTTAAACTTGACAGTTCTCAGTTGATTCAGATGCAGGGGGAAAGGGCAGTAAGCAAGTATTTCGAGAGTCATTTTCCATGACTGAGAACACTTGAAACGGGCAGAGGCCCATCTTGTTCAACTTTGTTCCCAGAATTTCACTTCTCCAGGTAGCTTATTGCTGTGAAAGTGTACCCTCTCTACTCCTTGCCTTTCTTAAAAATTCAGTTGGAGTCGTGCTCTGTCACCTAGGCTGCAGCAAAGTGGCATGATTTTTGGCTTACTGCAGCCTCTACCTCCCAGGTTCAAGCAATTCTCCTGCCTCAGCCTTATCTAATAGCTTGGATTACAGGTGTGCGCCACCACACCTGGCTAATTTTTAGTAGAGACAGGGTTTCGCCATGTCGGCCAGTCTTGTCTCAAACTCCCAAACTCGGGTGATCCACCCTCCTCAACCTCCCAAAGTGCTGGGATTACCGGCGTGAGCCAATTCACCCAGCCCCTACTTCTTTCCTTATTCTGCCTTCGCTTGGGTATAATTTTGCTTTCTAACTTCTTGTCTTTTTAAAAAAAAAAAAAAAGGATTATGCCTCTAGTTGATTGGCAACAAGCCAAGAGGCAGAACTAGGCAGGAGAAAAAGTTACGAAACAAAAATTGTAAGCCTTTCTTTTAAAGTTCCAGAAATGTGCTTGTTTGAGTGCATATTAACATCTGCAAAGCTTTTCCCTAGATCTATGGAAAGAAGCCAAACTGTGAAAAATGGCAAAGGTGCAAAAGGAAACTTCAGTTAGTTAAATGTAAAATCTGAAGTGTTAAGACAATTTGATGAAGATTAAGACTTGGCTAAATAGCAAAAGTACTTGGAGTTACTCCCTTTATGTTCTATTTTACAAAATCAAAAAATATTTGTTTAATGATTGTCAGGCACTTCTACCTTTTTAAGTGCTAGTAAATTTATCACAAATATTCTGATGGAAACCCATTGAATTAAGAGCATAGAATAAGAGGCAGTTAAATTTGGCATTGAACACTAATCTTTCAGAAGCCACAACGATTGAGAACTTGGGGTGTGAAGTAATGATTTTGTAATGGAAATTGTCAAGTAGATTTATACAATTCTAAGAAGGATAGTTTGCACAGCATGAAGATGAACAGGAAGATGGCAGTTTTGGCACATACAAGTCTTGCACATCTCCTGAGGTTGTCTTCCCTCATTGAAACAAACTTTTCGGGTTGAAAAGTCGGAGCTTGATTAGAAATGATTACCTGAAAAAACTTATTTCTGTGAAAGATAGTGTCCCAGGTTAAAACGGCCAAATACGACTTGAGGCCATGCTGAGGTTGACTTGAATAAAATTAAGATACTTGTCTATTCTGAGAATCCCAGGGCTCCCCAACCCTGCTCCTGAGCTAACCTGAGAGCAATGTTGTAACCTAATGGGAAGGCCAAAGCGGCAATGATCGGGTCTGAAGGATGGCTCACTTGTATTTTTTGCCCGTTTGTTCAAAGATTGTGTTTCAGATAATGCCACAGGCCAGGCCTGTAAATTTAGGTGATCTTAACTGATAATCTAAGAGGAACTGTTTCATAGCCAGTAGATCAAAATGTGAATGCCACTTTCAAGAATTGGTACTTGCATAGATCTTCTGGTGAACACCTGTGATGGACTAGCGATGTACAGAAGCTCACAACCTGGTGAGTCTGAGATACGATGGACCGTGTGGGCCAGTGCCTGGTCTTGGCAGGGAGAGTCCATTTATTAACAGTGAATGGATGTATGGAAGATGATCTGTCCCATGAGTGATCACAAAAATAATGGCTCCTTTCAAACCTAAGCTGCGCTGCAGATTCAGTAAAACATGACCTTAATAACCTACGCCATGAAGACATTGTAGAGACCAGTGTGGTTGATTTCGGTTCCACAAACTACTGAAGAACAAACTAACACAACTGGAACAAGAGAAATCTACAAAAAGGGAATTTCATGACTTCTCTTGGGTTATAATAGTTATGTTTAGAACTTATAAGTCCTGTTGAATTATCCAAATTTTGAATGTAACAGATTTTTCAGAAAAAAGGTGCTTTGTTCAGATAATACAGGGAAATGTGGAAGCAAGAAGACGCTTTGGAGCAGGATTATTTGAACTTATTCTCTTCCCTCTACCCTCCTTAATGGGAGGTGATGGCTTCTCTATTACAACATTTTTGTGACAAATAGCACCATATAAAATCTATACAGGATTTAACATGAATTTGTGAAAGTTCATTTTAATGTAATTTTATGGTATGTTTTAATGCATTTTCTACTTTCTTAAATTATTTGCTGTCATGGGACAACTTGCAGAGTTTGTTAGAAATTTTCTGTAAAAGTGCCTTATATAGTCCTCCAAAAATGGTAATTAAGTTAGTGATTTATTAGAGGTCCTAAACTAACACACATTTCCCAGTAGGTTAAACTTCATAGAGTTGTGAAGATGAAACAACGCAACTATATAGAAGTCTTTAAGAAGTCTTAAGACATACAGCATTATAAAAATGCGTAGTTACTATTTGCATTAACTTCAGAATCGGTGCTTTGCTTGGAATTCACAAAGGTGAACGCAGTATCATTTTGGAAATTGGTGGTGGTCAAAAGGAAGTGGAAACTCAAGGCACGAAAGAAATTTAAAGGGAAACATTTGGCAAAGTCTGAATCATTTTTGAACTATCAAAACCTTTCAGTTTTTGTAACCTCTCTTGAATCTGGATTGTCCACTGAGTTAGACTGGGGAATGCAGTGAAGTCTGGAGCAAGCCTCCAACTTCTGTTGTAGGCATGGTTCATTTTAACCTATTGAGCCCTCCGTAGTCCTGAGCCAGTCCTTCAGTATGCATCAAATCATCTGGAAAACTTGTGAAAATAGTTTGCTGGGCCCCACCCCCAGTGTTTGATTCAGTAGGTCTGAGTGAGTCCCAAGAATCAATTTCTGCCAGACGTTTCTAACAAGCTCCCAGGTGACACCACCAGGTGCTGCTGGTCCAAGTGCTGCTGATCAAATGGTTTTTACCCTTTGAAAACCATTTCTCTGGGTCATAAAATGTAGGAATATGACTTCTGGCAAAACATGACCTGAATTTTGACTGAGGAGTTAGAATTGTACTCTAGTATCAATTTTTCTCGCTACATAAAACCTATAGGTGGATTTTGCTTGTTACCCCACAGCAGCACTATAATGGCACTGCTCACATTTTGATTAAGATCTTATAACCACTTAACTGAAGAAAATGACAATTCTGATTCCCAGCCAGCACAGGGCACATTTGCATGTATGCAGCTAATGTTAAACAGCCTGCAAACATATAAAGGCATTAATTTGGTGCTTCAATTTTTCATATCCACTTATTCCCTTGTATTCATGTTGGTTTTTCACACGATTAAGCTGAATTAGTTTCACTCATATGTGCAAGTTTTTGCTGTAAAAATATTTTTGTGGGTGAGCAAAAACAATTCCCTACCTCATTGAGTAGAAGAGGCAAGTAGTAAAGCTAGGCAGTTGTAGCTTTATCCTTACTGGGAAAAATACTGGTTATATTTGTTTCTCCTATTGGAAAGCAGAGGGTGAGAGGAGGGAGAGGATCGGGAAAAACGATGGGTACTAGACTTAATACCTGGGCAATGAAATAATCTATATAACAACCCCCCCCATGACACAAGCTTACCTATATAACAAACCTGCACATGCACTCATGAACTTAGAATTAAATGTATATAATTTCACCAGTAATCAACTGGCATATGAGAAGATGAAAGTTGGCTTTGTCATACTTTGAGGTGTACCCAAAGCAGGTCTCAAGGGTGGCAAAGCAGAATACAGGATAGAATTTCTGGAATGAGAAGCTAATACTTTTTGTGGCTAAGAGGATATAGACCAGACTGCTGAGACTAAAGTTCTGACTTTGTGCTTCAACTGAATTTACCTTTCAAGGAAAGAAAAACACATAGGCAGTTATGTCTTTCACATGAAGAGTTAAGAAAAACTGGTCATATTCAGGGTGTTTTGTAGCCATAGTGAGTTTTCATCTTTTTAATACTTCTATGGGTACTAAAAATGTTAAGAATAGCAAAGACTCCAAGGGACATCAACGAATTATAACTTGGATATTACTTGCCATATCTGACAGTAATAGCATATTACAGGCACTGAATAGAGAGGATTGTGGAATTTGTTCATTGAACACAGCTATCAGTATTGTCCCAGAAGACCAGCTTTTATGGTGTCTTCCTCAACATTGTCATGGGCTGATCTGCCTGCTCAGGTACCCTGGCCGCGACTCAGTCCATTAATGCTCCCTTCACAGCAGGCATTGATTCATCAGAAGTTGCAGCTGGCTCCTTGGAGTCTTAGTTTTTCTACCTAAATTTCCAGGATGCTTTTGCCTTGCTTCCAGAACTCCGTTTCTAGTTGTGACCTGGGGTTGCTCCTGAGACTCCAGTCCTGTTCTCTCTAGTGAACTTAGCTGCTCATGTCCTCCTGCTTTCACTACCCATCAGCTTTGGATTTCAGAGTTGAGTCTTGCTCTGAAGTTTCTTCTAACACCTAGTCCCACCTTAAGTCAGGGGTCTGTAAGCTTCACTGGAATCTTTTCTTTGGAGACATAAAGTCCTTTTTTCTGCCTTCTAGGAGTGAGGGGCTGCAGAAAGGGAACTCTTCAGCATTAAAAAGAAAATGGAATAAAGTCTCGTCAACGTGCATAGGAGTTTACTCCTCAGGCTGGTTCACTGGGATGCCTATCGAGCATTTCTGAGAAGTCGATGTACTTCATGAAAGATGCAGTGTATCCGCTACCCTAAAAGATTTTGCAGTTGGGAAAGTAATCTAGGATTCATAGCTCTGGAGGACTAAGGCAGTTTGGAGTCATAGCTGTACAAAAAGTACGGATAAGACGGTATTTTGTCTTTTGAGACGGCATCTCGTTCTGCCACCCACGCTAGAGTGCAGTGGCATGATCATAGCTCACTGTAACCTTGCACCCCTGGGTTTAAGTGATACTCTTGCCTCAGCCTTCTGAGTAGCTGGGATTACAGATGTGTGCCACGACACCTGGCTAATATATTTTTTAAATTACTTTGTGTAGAGATGAGGTCTTGCCAGGCTTATGTCGAACTCCTGGCCTCAAGTGATCCTCCTGCCTTGGCCTCCCAAAGCGCTGAGATGACAGGCATGAGCCATGGCACCTAGCTCTTTGATCTTACGTTACTGATCATGTTTTGTACAATTTCTGTGATCATCATTGTAGCCAGTTGGTGCTCAGACGTAACATTTACAAATGGAAATGTTACTTCTTTCTATAACTTAAATTTTCCTGTGTTCAGTTGCTGGATTAAATGACAGTTGTTTAAACATAGTAAGTGTTCAGCATCCAGTAGTTTCTTTTATATAAATGCTAGAAAAATACATGCTATAATTCTGAGAAGTAGAGAACGGGGGGTGCCACAGATTACCGATTACCTTCCTCCTCCTCATTTTTTTTTTTTAAGAAGGAAAATGGAAGCCTAAAAGTTTGGGAATATAACCACCATCATTCAGTAGGATAAAACTGAAATGTTTCTTTACATTTTTGTATTCCAGTAATTTGCCAGTAGTTCACATGGCATTTTTCTAACGAAGGAAATCTGTAGCTCTCTAAAGGAAAACAAATTGAAATTTCAAACCTATCACCGGGGTGGCAATGCCCTCAAATTCACAATGTCAAAATTGTGTTTTGATGGTTACTAGGGTTTGGGCGTTCAAAAATAGTGGGTTTTGTTTTGTGTTTTTAGAGACGGCGTGCTATGCCAGAAAGAATGTTGAAGCTAAATCTAAACTCCAATTCTGGCTCTCCACTCTCTAGACGTTCAGTTTGGGGAGGTTACTTTTCTTTTTCTATAATGATAATACTCCATAGGTCTGTTATGAAAACTAAATGAAATAACATAAGAGTTCGGTACACTCCTTGGCAATTGACAGATGCTCAGTTGATATTTTCTCTTTCCTTCTCTTTGTTTAAAATCTTACATAATTACTTGTGAACCAAGTCAGTGTCTGACAGTGAATAGAACTTCTATCCATGTCTCTCATGCTGGGTGCTACTACTTGGTAGTCAGTAATAGATGTGCTGAGATAAAGCGTTCCTTCCAGGAATTTAAGTCGAGGTGAGGACTGGAGCTTCTGTATTCTAAGACCCATTTTCTGGTCTGCAAATTAGATTTTTTTTCTGTTATGAAGAGTATAAGTGTGCTTATCCTAGTTGTGCAGAGTGCCATTGTCTGAAAAATGAATTTAATGAACAGTGAATTTGTGAGGGTGAGGCAGGTGGAGGAAAGAAGAAATGGGATTAATGGCCACGGCCAATGCAATTTTACACATTCCTTGTTTTGGTATTACTGGGGTGTAGCCCCTGTCCTGATATCATTTTGTAAATGAGCTCTTCCTAAGCCACGTCATTTATCTCAAAATACACTCTAAGGTGTCTTAAACTTCTTGACCACTGATTACCTCGAATTTACTTCCCATATCTCGAGAGCAGTTCCCTAGTCTTTTCATGATGGTTCTTAGTAGTTGGCATGCAACAGGCAGTTATTACATCAAGAATCGGCAAACTAGCCCACAGGCCAAATCTGGCCTGCCCCATGTTTTTGCATGGCCTGAGAACTAAGGATGGTTTTAAGGTTTTTTATTTTTAAATGTAAAAATCGGTGGTTTTTAACAATTTTTTTTATTAGCCTTTAGGAGAGAACAGTTGAAGAATGTAAACATTGCCTCTTACCTGCAAAGCCTAAAATATTTACTGTCTGCTCCTTTACAGCAAAAGTTTGCCAAGCCCTGTTTTATACCTATATCTGAGACATTCATCAAAATGACAGCAAAAATCAAGGCATCCATGAAGTGGATTAATTAAAATGAATTAAAGAGAATGTATTATAAGACAGTTGAGGATCATGTAATACATGAAGGTTTTATTGATACTCATAATTTAGATTTAGCAAATGCTTTAGTGGTCTTCTAGTCCATAGGTTTTTAGAGATTTTTATAAGGCCTAATATTTAAAAACAGATAATGGCAGAGCTGTTTCTATTGAAGGCATCCAGAACACATGTACTACACAACATTTCTAGTCCCCAGGGCACTCTGTGGAACCCCAGAAGTGGCCCTCAAATGAAACTATTGCTGGTTGAAGTCAGCAAATTGCAAGAAGACATCTGCAGAAGCAGCCTGGGCCATTGTGGGAGCACTTAATATGACTCTCACTTAGGAAGAAGCTGCCGTGGGTTGGGTGGGGCTCCATTCTAGTTAGAGGTGCCAAAGGCTGGCAGAGAGGATCATGGGCAGGGGCAGTCCTAGTTTTATTCTGCCCAAAATATTTTTCCTAGAAAGAAGTATCTCAAACTTCTGAATGTCAAGAATTTGAAAACCTAAGCCTCTCCTAGCCATATAAATGAAAGCCTAAAATTAAAGCAAATAACAAATACTGAATTTCAGAGACCCATCTGGTCATATTCTAACAGGGATGTCGCTTGCTTCATCAAAATGTATTTTCTACCAGCAACAAGGACGTTTGAACCGGATAGAACTGAAGGTTGAACCTTCCATTTCAGATATAGATAAAAGCCTTTAAATAAAAATGATTTGGAGAAATGTTGTGTATGGGCATAAATTCATGACAGTATGTGAATGCCTTCTAGCATCTATCTTGAGAGTAAAGTAAGCTAGGAGGTAACAAAAAGCACCCGATAGCCAAATGGAAGAGATTGTGGAAAAAACGAGGAAACGGGGTTCTCTGGAGTTAAAACTAAATTGTCGATGCAGTTTTGCCCAGGGCTCATGATACTCAAAGCTGTGAGTTACTATTATAATTCTCCGGAAGGACTGTCGTTACTTCATTTTACAGATCTAAGAAAGAGAGCTTTCTGAAAGAGTTCAGAGTTAGTAGATCAACCCTTGACTTTAGCTGGAATAATAGGGCATTAAAAATTAGATTGGCTGTCTATGCCAAAAATCTGTTTCCAAGAAGCCGTCACTATGAAATGTTTTTAGAGGTCATGTGAAGGAGTGGGTGGGATTGTCCCAGCACAAGCTGAAAGGGAGGAAATCTTTTGTGGTCAACATGGTACAGGTAGAAGATAATTGAGGGATGAGTAATAAGGAGACTGGGAACCCACTATTTTTTTTATGGCAATGTTGTCTTTTGTGGCCAAGTAAAACTATTTCCGAAAGAGTTGAGGGTTCCTTCTGTAAGAGCTTCCGGGAGTGATTGGCCATGTCTGCCCCATCTTTTTTTTTTTTTTTTTTTTTCTGCTTTCCACTCTGCAGCAATGAGGGTTAACATAACACACAGACCAGGAGGAAATGATAAATTTCCCATGGGCTAGTGTGAATCGTTAGCTTGTTTCAGTTATTTTACTGACTTTCTGTGTAATGAATCTTTTAAGGGTGAGTAGCGGGTAGGTTGGGAGGTGGAGAAAAGATAGATGATTTGAGATTAGCTGTGTCATGCATTGTCTGGAAAGATCTAAGAGGGCTGCATGAAATGTTGGTCCCAGAGAAGTTGAGAGAGCTGCCGGATGATGCCATTCTACTGAAAACAATATCTTTGTTCTGCAATGCAGATGTTTCCAGAGCTTTTCCTAACATGAAGTTAGACTTAGGATTTAGGAATGTTTGATGGTACCTTCTGACGTTTACGTGGATGGCATCGGCCTTTATCTTGTAGTTGTATTGCAGGGTACTCCAGAAAAGCGTATAAGCCTATATCCTCTTCCAAACACTGACACCTTATTCCCTGGCTATAAATCCAGCTACATGACGTGGAAATGTAATTGGGCAGCCTACACAGAAGTTTGGAGCTCATGGGGGAATATCTATTTGTAAGAGAACCTGAATATTCATGTAGCTGTCCAGACATCAATAAAGTCTCATTTTGCTTTACTTCTGTTCGCTAGAGAACAGCAGCATGCTTAAGCTCAAAGTTAATAGGCATGTTCTATAACGCCATACCCTCACTTATTTTAATAGAACGTCTCCCCAACACATTTATTCATTGCCAGGTAGCTCTCCCATCAGGTGACACAAGTATGTTTTCTTTGTCTTTGTGCACAGGAGACAGTTGCCATTGTTTGCCATCAATTAGCTTGGGGTAGCATGTCAAGGATGTACGGGTGGTGTCATTTTAGTGACAGCCACCTGATCCAGTTGAGAAGGGATTGTTTCATTATCGTCTTATCAGGGCTGCAGGATAATGATACTCTACACTGCAAAGTGGGAAGGAGAAAAAAAGGCAGAAATAGATTTTTAGGGATTGGCAATATTGAAAGTATTCATGCCACAAAGAGAAGGGAAAGATTAGATGACCGTGGAAACCCTTAAGCTTTTTCCTAATATGGTGGAAATGGAGAGACAGGGGAAGGGGGGAAAATGCTCAGACATTAAAGAAAACGAACTCCTCTCATACTCGCGGGCAGCAAGGCCACAATTAGCTGAGGCCTCTCCCATTCTCCAATTAACCTCAATATCAAATGCAGCCTTTCCAAGCGACCCTGACAGGACGTTTTCCTTGCTAGAACTTTCTGGTTTGTGAATTTAGGTTCAGAGAGCATTTTTCATTGAACAACATAATTAAATTCCTCCAAGGTGAAATGCAAAAAAACCACAGAAGATACCAGACCTTGTATTTTCACTATTGGGGCCAAAACTTGTCACCCCCAACATTGATAATTTTCTTCAGAATGCCTGAAGGGAAAGTCTTTCCCAAATCCTGAAAATTCTGGATCTTTATGCTCTCTGAGAAACAAAATGAAGTGCTGAAAGTGTAAAAATACTTCAAAATAAACTAAGCAAGAGGGACAATTGTGTTGACATTTTGGTAACGGCCCATTTTCGCTCCTTAATGAAGTGCAGTCATGCATGAAAATGACTCGTTATCTTTTAAACAAACGCATTATGGGCTGTAACTCAAAGGTGTGTATTACTCCCGCAAAATAAAGTAGTTTAACCCTTGAGGATTTTTTCACAGGCCCCACTTTATGACAACTTTTATTAAAAAATGAGACCAAAAACTTGAGTATGGTGTGTGAACTATTCTGCATTTTTTTAAAAAAAAACACCACCGTTGATAATTGTATGAATTCTTCCATCTGTGGTTTAGATAGGTGGTCATACTTTGAGATTTACCATTTGAGAGCAACCCGTAACCTTATCTTTCCCTAGTTCTATTAATAGTAATAATTACGATAATGTAAGTAGCCAAATAATAGCAACAGTGATTTCTTGAGCACTTAACTGGAGTTCAGGCGTATGCTAAGCGTTTTGTTCTGTAATTCTCATAAATCCAGTGAGGTATTATCCTTATTTAAGATGAAGAAACTAAAACTTGGGCTAAGTGATTTTTTGCTTAGGACACATTGCTATGAATAGCTAAGGCTAAGATTCAAATTTGGGTCTATCTTATATTGTGTATGTTTTGTTCTGTTAATAACCACGCTGATACTGTCTCTATAGAGTGCCCAATTTCTGATGAAGCCAAAGGAATCGGAATGTGTAGTGTTGTCCAACTCTTCCTGAATGTTTCCCAGCTCTAAAATTCTCTGCAGAGACAAGATTGAGCTCACTGTTGACATGAGGGCTTCTCATTCTTTTTAGTCCCTCTGAGAAAGCTCATTTACTGTTATTTCATTGATTAGCTTACCCTCTGTGCCTTGACCCTGGAAATACTGCCCAAGAGATGAATGGTGAGCCGATACCTCTTCCCACGTACCAGTCACCAAGCAACTAATGTCATTTATCAGGATCTCAATGTTACTCTGGCACTACTTACATGTGAATTGGCAGTCTGTGGGTAATACTGGTTCCCCCTTTTCTATGGAAGCAAGCCTGCCACGAGGAGCAGCACCATAGCTGTAATACAGCCATAAGTGACTCCAATGCACGTTTACAGAGCAGCTCAGTGGCTGCAGATCTGCACAGTACATCTCCCCGTGGTGCATTATTGACCATTGGTGGCCTTTCAGCCCAGAACATCATTCTTGCTTGTGGTAAAGGATGCATGTATCTAATTGCTCATGAATAATCCTTTCCTGCCTGCCTTCTTTTCCCAGCAGTGGATAAATACGCCTCTAGCAAGTATCCAAAATTTTTATTTGAGAAAAAGCACAGTTCCTACTAGCTGTTTTTCTAAACCAAGTAATTCAGTTAATTTCTTGCCTGAAATAATTTTCAGAGCTGGAAGACTTCTCTCATCAATACTGAGTTGCTTTCAGGATGAGCAGAAGAGGAAATGGGAATGTCCTTTTTGCATTCTAACCCGCAGATTGATGCTAAAGCTACTCCTGTATGTTGTCTGTGGGTAGGGGATTAGTGGCTATTGGCAACAAGCAGCCTTTGCAAACAGTGTTCAGGGGCTCTGACACAACACACTCGTTCTTTTTCTTGAATCCATGTTGCCTTTGGAAAGCAATATAAGGTGGTGCTCAGGATCATGTGATTTATTAATCAGGCTTACTGGGTTTGAATTCCACCTCCACTATTTGCCTACCATGTGACCTTGGCCAGGTAACTTAACCAGGAATCGGAATAGGCCTCAAGTTCCTCGTCAGTAAACTGGGGAATTGTTTACAAAGAACGTGGCACATTATAAATGCGCAATAAATCTTAACTATTGATTCCAAGATATCAAGGGGCAGCAAGAAGGTGAAATGAAGCTGAAACAGGATCCCCAGCACCTACTGAGTGCAGTTGCCATACCCAGCAGCCTCGGCACCACCAGAGACTGATAGTTTGTTAGAAGTTCAGAATCTCGGCACCCCCAAGACCTAGTGAGTCAGAATCCATATTTTACCTTGATTTATTTGCACATTAAAGCTTGAGAAGCAGGACTCTTGCTGCTCACATAATTTTAATTAGGAATGCATATTGGCTGATTTTAATATACCTTAGCGTGACAAGGGAGGTCTTCATACTTTCCCTCTAAAATGATGAGAAGTTACCAAGCAATGCCTATGGTAGTCTCCCTCTGCTCTGATGATGGCCCGAGACAAGTACTCTTCATTTGGGGATGCTACTAACACTTTTGGCCTCCCTCCATCCACACAATAAATGTTACAGCTAAAGTAACCCCAAGGGTGCCCGGTCTACACCTATTAGAAACAGATTAATAGTTTTTATTTGGACAGAACTGTATAGTAACCAAATTAACCTGAGCTAAAGGTGCCAGCCTAGAATTCCCTGGTAGCCGATGAGATGGCATCTGAGAACCACATAGATCAACAGATGCTGCTTTGTTAAAATTGCAACTGAACTGAATTACAGCTCAACTAAGTTACCTCCATCTACCTTTACTGTAGATGGATGAGGGACTGCAGTGAGCCAGGCCACTAAGAGAAACTTCATGGCAGGAGGGAGGCCAGTTCCTGGCTCTTTGCTGAAGACTGGGCTCATGTATTCATCTCAAGAACAGGCTTTTATTTCCTTAGGGAGACTACCATGTCTTAATCACAAAAGCAATAAGAATTTCCAATATGTTCCTCTGCTGTGCTTAATCAGTTGTTCTAGCTGCCAGTCATCAGCTACGTCTGGAAGTTCACTTTAAAAGCCCTCTTCCAGCCCTGAAAGCAGTAATGACCCCTGAGCTGACGATGAAGGCTGCTCCTGTGGGCAGTCTGTGTCAGCAGATTTGATCACAACAGTTTTGTTAATATTGCCCTGTATTCTGGAGGGATCAGCTCTCTTCCATATGTTTTGATCGATAGGCTACGTTGTGTGCCCCGTTGGTTGAGTTTGGAAAATCATTTTGAATGTGTAGGCAAGGAAATTTTTCCTTTTGTGAATGACATTACAGTTTTATTCTAAGGTGGAGATTTTCTTCCTGAGGTTAAAAATCACTTGGCAAAACCTGAACATTTGTCTGGAACCATATGTTGTGGTGGGCAAGTCTGTATGAAGTCAGCAGGTATTCAGACTTAAAACGTTAATAGAGATTAGCACCTGCCTAGTGCAAAGTAGGTGCTGGAAAATTGTGTTTGTAAGAATTAATGAATAGAATATTCCTAGATTGTAGTAATGGAGATTGAATTCTGGATGCATGACTGTGATAGGGTCAGAAATTCCTAGAAGTCGGGGTAAGAGTCGTTCCCTGTGCCGCACTGGACCAAGGACGATTCTGTTGAAGCCGCAGATGTCTGACTTCAGAATGTTGTCCATTTTTTTGGAAGGGTATATGAGATGAGGACTGGATAAATGTTGGAAAGCATGCTTGGTGTGTCTTGTCAATTCCTCCAAATTTCTGGTCATCTTGCTCACAAGAGATGTCTACAATGAGCAGTTGTGGCCTGGACTCAGCGTGCAAAGTGCTCTCATGTAGACACTGACTTACAAGCTTCTACTAGTTTGTAAGCTCACCAGAAGATTTTCCTATACTATAGAAAATAAAGGCAAGTTGAGGATGTTTTGCAGAGAAGTGATTTCCTACACCCTACATAAGAAACTATTCAGTACATCTTCCATATCCAGATTTTAAATTGAACACTAAAGCCCCTTCTTTCTTCTCATTGGGCCCTAAAAGACGACCCACTGCCCACTTCTGTCCCCTTCATCAGCCACAGCATTCGAGGGAAGGGCTATGGACGTGGGCTTGACTGGTGATCCGTCAACACCAGCACAGCTGGAGGGCACATTGTGGAGCCTTAAGCCCTATGCCAGATACCTCGTGTACCCCACCTAGTATCCCCTTCACCACCTGTTTCTACTGGCCTTTGCTAATGCACCAAGTATAGCTTGGTAGCACCTCTCCTCACCTGCACCATGTCCCTCTAGCTTTCTGTGCTGAGGCTTTTCTGATACCCTGATGTTGGGCATCTGAGAACATCTAGCCAGTCTGGTACACATGCCCCTGAAAGTGAGCAAATTAATCTTGACCTATGGGGCACACCTTGACCAATGAAGAGTAGGAGTTAGTGGATAAATGTTCCCTTCTGTCCCTGTCCTAGTCACTGAGCCCCCAAATTCCTTTGGCATTTATGTCTTGTTCATCTTTATTTACTCGCTGAACATGACGGACACCGTTTGGAGATACAGGCACCAAGGATGTCTTGTTTCCTGTCTCGGGACCTAGCTCCATGTCTGCCACACGATAGGCCCCTCATACATATTTGTGGAATAATTGTCTGCTAAGAGAATAAAAAGAGCACGGTTAACTTTGCATATAGAGCAAATGTAGTGAAGTAAGTAGAAAAAGGTAGAGGACATCACATAAAAAAGCACAGCAGATAAATTGTTGTAATACATTTGAGTTGTGGTCAGTTGGTTTGGCTAGAGCTTAGGATGCATTATGGGGCCACAAATAAGACAATGTTTTAAAGTGCTTTTAACACTGTCCAGTGATTTACACTAATAGGTCTTGATACTTTAGTAAAATCAATGAATAGAGGTCTGCTCCCTTCACTAAATTAAAATTTTCCCAAGGCCAGGAACCCACATATGGTACAGTGTCTAGCATGTAATAGATACTTAAATATTGAATATAAAAAATAATGGCTGAATGATAGATGGGTGGATGGATATATGAACAGTCAGATGATGAATGGGTGGATGATGGATGCTTGTTCCTGGCTCTTAGATGAAAGAGAGGTCCTAAACCAGTCTTAACTGAGTGAGTGGCAGGCTACAAGCAATCCCCAATTTCCCAGCCTTCATCATTGTAGCTAATGCCAAGTGTAGCTAATACAGACCTCTGGGAAGCAGCATACTTTCTGTTCGACCATAGAGTAGAGCACAGAGTGTGAACACCAAGTTTTCCTGTTGCCTATTGGGTGGTAAACAGCAGGGGCAATGCCTCCTTTGTGATAAACACATGCACATACATAAAAATCTCCGGTGGAGAAATACTGGGTGCATTCAGCAACTACAACAAAATAAATAGGACAGCTCACATTTCTACACTGAAGCAGAAAAGAAAGCTAGCTGTGTTTTCACAGTATCTCTGTAACCTTTATTATTCCATTAGATTTTGGAATAGTATATAAAAGGCCGAGCTCCATGCTGATAAACACCAGTTTTGAAACTATTGCCACAGTCGATCCAAACAGCCTTCTCCCCTGGGTGTAAAATTATTTGGAATACAAGCAGAATCGTGGTTCCCTGAGGTAGCTGAGCATAAATGAGGGTAGTGATTCATAAGGTGACTAGCGAGTTTGCAAATATGCGACTTACATAGAAGCTGATGCATACAACAGAAGCTTAGCCTTGGCTTTCTGAGCCGGTAAGCATTTTCAGGCCTTACCACGTCTTTGGAGGACTGTGGTGGGTACAGCCTTCTGAGGACAAGAGTTAACCTGACAGAATGCTAATTTACCAGAAATAAACCCTTCAAATCAGATCACACCCCTGTCAGTAGCTTTTTGAGCGGGAAGATGGTAATTCTGCCTCTTCACATGTTCCTTGAAATACTTGAACTCTTGTTCCATTGGATGAAGCTTTTGGGGGCTGGGTCATTTGGGGTACTCATTCTATCCTGGAGAGGCTGGGGAAAAGTGGTACTGGTATAAAAATACAACTCCCTGAACTTTTAAACCCTCAAATCTTTTTGATAATGTGGCTTCTTTCTTAATCCTGAACCTGATTTCTTTAAAAAAAAAAAAATCCATTTATTCTTTGATATTAGTAGAGTAAGTTCAAAAAGAACAGAAATGGGTATGGAGCTCAGCATAACTTTGTACAAAGAAGGAAGTTAGAACATCGGCCTAAAGCTGCTGTGATTGCAGTATAATGAGATGTCTACGGAGTAGTTCCCAGACACTGAGGGAGCCTTTCTGATAGACTCTGAAAGTGACAAGCCCCAGTTTCTTCGGCGACATCGTACCAATTAGTGGATCTAAATGGGCACATGTTCACGTTTGAGGTCACATATAGTTCTTGAAGGCTAGGCTGCCCCTACGAATGGGGCTGTAACTCACCGTGTCCTAACGGGCCACAGTGGGTAAAAGATTCCAGAGCTGTGTTTTCGTAATTTGAGAAACTCCTCTTCGGATGAAGGCCAAGTATATTCATCACACCATTGGGAAAATTCCCTGGGTTAGTTAGACTCTAAAGTTAAAAGAGCGTAGGATACTATGTTCCTGCTAGGATCAGCGAAGCTCCAGCCCTCATTACGTTGATTTAGCAGTGACAGAGAGGGGCCCCAGCCGACCCAGCATGGCTCACCACAGCAGTGAGAAGAGGCAAAAGGCCTGTGCTGTGCCCTTCTCGGTCAGTTGACCAAATATTCTGTTACCTGACTCGCATCCCCTGTGACTGAAGAGTGCTAATACAGAGACCTTGGCACAGATGCAAACGGTACAAGATTGACTAATTATACAGTGTCCAGACAGGAAACTGGCAGGGCACGGCAGCATTTAGGAGACAGACCGAGAACGTCAGCCTGAAGCGAGCCGAATGTGAGCTCCGGAGGAACCTGTTCCACCACGAAAATAAAAGCTGTGTGTACCCAAGAAGGGGAGAACTGTTCCCTGAAAACCACCCAGAGAAAAGCCCCTCAAATATGCTTGCTGTCAGCCTTCGGTATTTAAAAAATGTGGGCTTCCTTGGGGGCACAGTCTCATGTTTGTTCTCCCTTGATTTCAGCTCCCATTTTCTCCAGCAATTATTCAAGCCGAAGTGGAACAGCTGCTGGGGCCGTGCCACCCCCACATCCTGTCAGTCACCCTTCTCCGGGACATAATGTACAGGGGAGCCCCCACAACCCCTCCTCCCAGTTACCTCCACTCACAGCTGTGGACGCAGGAGCTGAGAGGTAAGGCCATCTGTCTCTCTCCTAATAGGTGTCGCCGCCAAACCTCCCTCCAAGGAGAAGTGCTTTGACAGTTGCTGAATTTTATTAATAATCCGTTGGTGGGTTGAGTTACCCAAAGGTGACATTTTAAAAGTACATACACAAAGCACGTGGACCAAATATCTCATCTGTTTTATTTTTTCACGGGAAAACAAATGAAATGATACTGGCAATAGCCAGCTGAAGTTTCAGATACTGGAAACACACCAGAATTTCCGTCTTTCTACCTTTGTTCGATCTGTTTCAGAGACCCAGTTTTAAGGTGATGTGTGTGCAGGTCGAAACACCTTCCCAATGTCGGATGGTGCTCTCCCCATATAAATCAGTATTGTTAAGGCACAGGATTTTATATAGGCTGTTCATTGAATACTCTATATTAGTATCACTCTCATAAAGGACTTCTGGGAGAAAATTTTTAAACAACTATGATCTTCGTATTTTTACTTCTGAATTCATCATTGGCCCCAGAGGCCTTTTGAGGCCCTTCATACTTCTTCCCAATCTCGTGTGCATCTTGGGACCACAAACCAACACGGGAATCTGCATCTCTTGCTTCTCCATCTCCTTCCCCTTTTGCGGAGCAGGTTCTAATGAACGTCCCTTGTCTAAGGGCAGGTGTATGACTGCATCGGTACCAGTAGCTTTGGAAGAAGGTTGGACGCTTTAGACCTCTAGCTGCCCAACACACCTCTTGTCATCTTTCTCCACTTGTTCTCTGGTTTCAGTTGACCTACCTGGGGTTTTCTCCCAGACATCTACAAGATAAAAAGTTCTTGTAGGGACTCTGTGCAAGCCTGGAGTAGTGGGAAATTGATTGAATGGGCAGCAGGAATAAGTTTTGAATCTTGGATTTCACTAGCAATCTCTGGTTCCATCATTGTTGGCCTGACCTATGAGTTTATTAATACATGGTTTTAATTCTGATAACCATATATTTTATTTATACCTTCCTCTTATTAACATTTTGTTTAATGAATGTTGAGTACCTTCTATGTGTCAGACTGTGTTGGATACTGGAGTGTAACAGGTTATTAAAACATGCTCCTGCCCTTACAAGTTTGAATGGTGAGGACAGGCATGCAAATGAAGTATAATAAGGCTATTTGGTTAAATGATGAAATAGAGAACACAGGAGCCTAAAGAGGATGTCCCTAAATCTGTATCGGGGAGTGAGGTTAAAAAAGACAGTGATGTAGGCATTGAAGGAAGACTAAGGCTTTTCTGGATGCCTCAGTGGGGGCAGCATCCCAGGCAGCAAGAAGAACATTTGCAGGATGTGAGTAACGGAGGACACCGCCGAGGGAGGTCTCAGTAGCTTGGGATGATGGCATCCAGGTGTACATGGCTGATGATGTCAGATAACAGTAGGTTGGCTCATATGGAACTCTGTTTGATGCTAAGGACTTTGCCCCTTATCCTACTGGGAGTGAAGAACCATTATAGGCTCTTAGGAGAGACATATATACAATCAGATTGACATCACAGTAAAAGAATCCAGGTAACAAGATAGTGGAGTAACTGAACCTGGAATGAGACAGGGTGGGGGCGGGGGTGGGGGCGGAGAACCAAGAAGAATATTGCAGGAGTCCTTGTAAGCAGTATGGTTACTTGAAGCAAGGCAAAGCAGTGAGGATGGAGAATTTATTCAAGAGCAATTATTTAGGAGCAGAATTACTAATCACTAACATGTGGAGCAAAGAGGAGGGACCAAAATTTGCGTATGGGTTTTACCCTTAGACACCAAGATTGGGCCATTAATAGAAACTGAAAAATAGAGTGTGGTATTGTGGAGGAATAAACAATACTGAGTGGAGGGGAAGGGGAAGAAGGAATAATAGACTTTTAGGAGTTAGTTTTAGGTGGTTGTAAAAGATCCGTGTGGATAGGTCTGGTGGGCAATTAGAAATATGAATCGGAAGATGTTGGACTTTTTAAAAATGGTTCTATGCACAAGGCAAAGTGTAAACAAATCATTAGCCTCCTCCCATAAGATCTGTCGGCAAAGCAGCAAGAATGATAACCATTAGGTTCACAGACAATGGGGACAGGAAATCTTTCCCTCCACTTACATATTTTTATAAATTAAGATATTTTTAAAAAACATTTTATGTAGTTTTCTGTTGGGTTCTAAATGAGATTAGCTAGGGAATTTCATCATCTCATTTCATTCTGTCTGGCTAAGAATCTTACTCCACAATGTTTTGAAGCTCAGAAATGATCAATCGGAAACTCCCTTTACTGCATCTCTTTATAGTCATAACAACTCTTAACGAGAATATAAGACAAATAATCTCATTTTTGTACACAGCCTTTAAAAGAATACATGTAGAAAAAGATTTTAATGATATCACAGTTAAGGACAACGACTATCGCAACCCTAATGCCTGCAGTTTGCATCCCAGTTCTGATAGCTGCTAATTGTTTGGCTGAAGCCAAGTTCCCTAGCTGCTCCTGCTGCTTGAGGTTTGTGTGTTTCTTTAACATTTTATTTTGTATTTTTTATTCCTTTGGAAAGTTTGCAACATATAAAAAATAGCAAGAGTAGTACAACAAATACCCATACTTATACCCTGCACTCATATTCATCCATTGTCGATATTTTGCCTTTCTTTCCCTCTGTCTCTGTCTCGTCTTTGGGAATTAGTTGTTTTCTTGCCTATTGTTGCAGAACCATTCGACAGATGGCTGTAGATATCACTGAGCTTTACCCCTAATAACTTCAGTAGGGATCTCCTAAGGAGGACATTTTCCTGCACAAACCCAATATAATCACATTCAGGAAATTTAACTTTGATATAATGCTATTCTCTAATAGTTACTTACTATTCAGATTTCTCCAATTTTGTGAATGTTTTTATAGCTAGAATTTTTTTTATTAGATCCCTTTTTAGGGATCTAATAAGGATCTCGCAATGCATTTTATTTTTCACCTTCTTGAATCTAATGCAGTTCTCCAGCTTTTATCTTTCAGGGCATTGACAATTTTTGAAGAACTTGGGACATTTAAGTGTTCCAGTGTTCCATGGTTTGGATTCAATTGTTTTATCCTATAAAGATTCATTGTAAATATGTTTGGCGGGAATACCATATAGATGATGTGGTGTTTCTTAGCTTTTTGGGAGATTTAGATTACACCTTATGGGGAATTGGGATTAAATAAACCAAAGTAGGTAAAGTGCCTAGCAAGTTACATGGTGTGAAGCAGGTCTTTCGTAGCTGTGGATACTAACATATAAAGGCAGGCAACTTTGGCATAGCTGAGTGATTCAGTTTGGAAGTCAGAGGATGTTGTTAAATGATCCTAGTGGCTGATAATGTAAATAACCGTGGAAGGGGAAATGGAGAGGAAGGAGGTACTTTATATGATGGGGGAATGAAATGGACATTTGCACTTTGTGGTTTTGCTTTGCTGCTATATTCTCTCCTACTGGATGTGTGCCCCATCCCTTGCCTGCCCAGCTGGAGTGGGCAAGTGTTGCAGATTCTGTCTTCCGATCATGTTTGGAAAGGAGGATGACATGAAACAGCCCTGCCTTATTCACCAGGTTTGCATTAGTGTCCAGCATGAAAACAGAGGAAATGTGCTTACCTTCCGCTTTTGGTTTATATATCATTGCCTCTGTTTGCCTGGGAAATCCCCCAGTAAAAACTCCAGCAGTTTTCTTAACGGAAATAGGTTTGTCACACTCTGCGATTTTTAGTGGGAAACTGGCATCTTTTCCTGCTTTGCGGGCGTTGATTCATCATTTACTTAGCTTTAACATGCTTTTAAAAAAAAAAAAGGCTGAGTCACTGTCAGAAGTCAGGAAAGGTCCACCACATCTACCCAGTTAGCATCAAGCTTTTTGATCCTTACCATCATAAAATAAATACAAGTAATCTCAATCTGACAGGGCTCCATTTTTATTTTGAAATATTATTGGAATGACACATTTCAGTGATTTTTAAGCAGCACACCACATCACCTAATGTTGATTTAACTTATTACGGGAAGTGGTATTTTACTATGTCATGTTGAATGAGCCAGTGGTACTTTATGACAGTGGCTTCCCATGAGAGGAACTCGGCGTCTTTGGTAATGTTAATTCATTGAGTTTCATAGTATGTCAGACCAGAGAAAACAAACTATCAATGGGAGTCTCTTTGAAATGGAGAAATCTTACAGTCCCAAGAATAAATCCTCGGTTTGTGTTGCTCATCTTTTTACAAGAGAATGTCAGCTGCCTCCATTCTGAAGACGACCACAAACATGGTATACTCTGTTGTGCGGTTGATGAGCTGAAGGAGGGCTGTGGATTGAGCATAGTGGAGAAGCTTATGAAGAGCTCCCTATGAGCCCATGGCTAAGTCTGAAAAGAAAGTGTAAATGTGAGGGAAAAGAATCAGTGTTTTTCTGTTCTTTCACTCAACAATCAACACGGAACAGAATGCTTCTGTAACCAAATGCATGGAGTTTTCCCCCAACCCACAAAGCACGCAATCGGTTCTGCAGTAGATATCGGCTGGGTGCCCTCTAATTGCAATCTATTTTTGGAGACAGTGTCAGATTCCACAGGTTGAGGACGCAGTTCTGCGAGACTGCCCCCTGCTTCTGATTCCAGTTGCAAGACCTGGGTTATTTTGCCTGTACATCTGACTGTAAATCATGGTTCCCACAGCTCCCTCCTTGGGTTCTATTTGCTGGAGCAGTTAATAGAACTCGGGGAAAGACATTTACTGGTTTATTATAAAGGATGTGATAAAGGATACCAATGAAAAGATGTATAGGTCAAAGCATATGGAAAGAGGCACAGAACTTCCATGCCCTCTCCAGGCTTACCACCCTCCAGGAACCTCCATGTGTTCAGCTATCCAGAAGCTCTCTGAACCCTGTCCTTTTGGATTTTTATGGAGGCTTCATTCCATAGGCATGATGGATTAAATAATTGGCCATTGGTAATCAAATTACTCTTTGGCTCCTCTTCTCTGAGGTTGGGGGGTGAGGCTGAAAGTCAACCCTCTAATCCTGCCTTGGTATCTCCCTGGCCAGTCTCATCCTTTCAGGCAACCAGAGGCTGCCGGCCAGCAGCCAACTAATTAGCATACAAAAAGACACTATTGCTTTGAAGAGTCCAAGGATTTTAGAAGTTCTGTGCCAGGAATGGGGAGGAAGACCAAATTACATTTCACAATATCACAAAGAAGGATGTGTAGTCTCTTTAGAGAGTATTCATTCTAGTATATGACTCATCAGCAGAAAGTATGAGGAATAATTTTTTGAGAAGTAGTCAAAGTACCTTTACCAAATAAGGCCAAATTTTTTAGTGTCTATGGAGTATTGGGAAGCCTTACTCTTTTCACCCATAATGTATTATTTCAGATATGGCATGCTAGAATTCTAGGTACTTTTATACATATGTAATCTTTCTAGGCCTTTCAGTAACCAGAACTAATTTTGACTTTACTTTTTTAATCTTTTAATTTTTATACAGATTTATGTGGTATGTGATGCATAGTGATCAAGTGAGGGTATTTAGGATGTCCACTACCAAGTACAATACATTTAACTATAGTCACCTTATTCTGCTACCAGACATTGACTTTATTCCTTCTATATTTAACTGATGACCTTATGTTTTTGCCCCCATTCTCTTAGTGTTACGTATCTCATTTATTGATCTGTATCTGTTGAACCATCTTGCTTCCCTAGTTGATGTGCTCTTTGATTTGGTTTGCTGGTATTTTGTTGAAGACTTTTTGTCTATGTTCATCAGAGATACTGGCCTGCAGTGTTTTTGTTGTTGTGACTTTGTCTGGTTTGGGTATCGGGATGATGCTGGCCTCATAGAATGACTGGGAGAATTTTTTAGACTAGTTTCCAGAGAATTGTTGTTAGTTCTTTGTACATTTGGTGGAATCCTGCTGTGAAGCTACCTGGTCCTGGGCTTTTCTTTTGGGGAGACTTTTCAATACTGACTCCATCTCATTATTCATTATTGGTCTGTTCAGGTTTTTTATTTCTTCCTGATTCAGTCTTGGTAGATTATATGTTTATCAAATTATATGTTCAAGTAACCAGCTTTTAGTTTTGTTGATTCTTGGTATATTTTTAGTTTCTAATTCATTTTGTTCTACTCATATCTTTATTTTTTCTGCTAATCTGGAGTTTGGTCTGTTCCTCCTTTTCTAGTTCTTTGAGGTATGTTGTTACATTGTTAATCTGTAATCTTTTTTGATAAAAGCATTTATTGTTACAAACTGCCCTTGTAGCACTGTTTTTGCTGTATTCCCTAGGTCTGGGGACTAATATGGTTTGGTACTGTGTCCCCACCCAAATCTCATCTTAAATTGTTCCCATAATTCCCACATATTGTGAGAGGGATCTGTTGGGAGATAATTGAATCATAGGGAAGGTTTCCCCCATACTGTTCTCTTGGTAGCAAATAAGTCTCATGAGATCTGAGGGTTTTATCAGAGGTTTCCACCTTTGCGTTTTCCTCATTCTCTTTGCCGGCTGCCATCCATGTAAAACAAGATTTGCTCATCCTTACTCTCTGCCATGATTGCGAGGCTTCCCCAGACACATGGAACTGCAAGTCCAATTAAACCTTTTATAAATTTCCCAGTCTCGGGTATGGCTTTATCAGCAGCATGAAAACGGACTAATACAGTAAATTGGTACCCATAGAGTTGGGGTGCTGCTGTAGATACCTGAAAACGTGGAAGGAACTTTGGGACTGGGTAAAAGGCAGTGGTTGGAACAATTTGGAGGGCTCCGAAGAAGATGGGAAAATGTGGGAACATTTGGAACTTCAACAGACTTATTGAATGACTTTGCCCAAAATGCTAATAGTGATAAGGATAATGAAGTCCAGGCTGAGGTGGTCTGAGATGGAAATGAGGAACTTGTTGGGACCTGGAACAAAGGTGACTCTTGTTTTAGCAAAGACTGGTGGCATTTTGCCTCTACCCTAGAAATTTGTGGAACTTTGAACTTGAGAAAGATGATTTAGGGTATCTAGCAGAAGAAATTTCTAAGCAGCAAAGCATTCAGAGGAGACTTGGGTGCTAAATGTTAAAAGCATTCAGTTTTAAAGGGGAAACGGAGCATAAAAGTTTGAAAAATTTGCAGCCTGACAACGCATTAGAAGAGAAAATCCCATTTCCTGGGGAGAAATTCAAGCTGGTTGCAGAAATTTGCATAAGTGATGAGCTAAATGTTAATTCCCAAGACAATGGGGAAAATGTCTCCAGGGCATGTCAGAGGTCTTCACAGCAGCCCCTCCTGTTACAGGCCCTGAGGCCTAGGAGGAAAGAATGGTCTCCATGCCCTGGCCCAGGGTCCCTGTGCTGTGTGTAGCCTAGGAACTTGGTGCCCTGCATCTCGGCTGCTCCAGCCATGGCTGAAAGAGGCCCAAAGCTCAGGCCATGGCTTCAGATGGTGCAAGCCCTAAGCCTTGGTAGCTTCTACGTGGTGTTGAGCCTTACAGATACATAGAAATCAAGAATTGAGGTTTGGGAACATCCACTGCCTAGGCAGAAGTTTGCTGCAGAGGTGGGTCCCTCATAGAGAACCTCTGCTAGGGTAGTACAGAAGGAAAATGTGGAGTTGGAGCCCCCATACAGAGTTTCTACTGGGGGACTGCCCAGTGGAGCTGAGAAAAGAGGGTCACCATCCTCCAGACTCCAGAATGGTAGATCCACTGATGGCTTGCACTATGGGCCTGGAAAAACCACAGATGCTCAATGCCAGCCTGTGAAAGCAGCCAGGAGGGAGATTGTACCCTGCAAAACCACAGGGGCACCCATGGGAACCCACCTGTTGCATCAGCGTGACCTGGATATGAGACATGGAGTCAAAGGAGATCATTTTGGAGCTTTAAGATTTGACTGCCCCACTGGATTTTAAAATTGCATGGGCCCTGTAGCCCTTTTGTTTTGCCCAATTCCTCCTGTTAGAAATGGTTGTATTTACCCAATGTCTGTAACCTCATTGTTAGGAAATAACTAGCTTGCTTTTGATTTTTACAGGCTCATAAGCAGAAGGGACTTGCCTTGTCTCAGATGAGACTTTGTACTATAGACTTTTGAGTTAATGCTGAAATAAGTTAAGGCCATGGGGAACTGTTGGGAAGGCATGATTGGTTTTAAAATGTGACAACATGAGATTTGGCAGGGGCCATGGGTGGAATGATACAGTTTGGCTCTGTGTCCCCACCCAAATCTCATTTTGAATTGTCCTCCCATAATTCCCATGTGTTGGGGAGGGACCTGGTGGGAGATAATTGAATCATGGGGACGGTTTCCCCCTTACTGTTCTTATGGTAGTGAATGAGACATCATTTTCTCATTGGCCCACTGGTCATTTATGAGCACGTTGTTTAATTTGTATATATTTGTATGGTTGCCAAATTTACTTCTGGTATTGAATTATTGTTCTGTCATAGCCTGAGAAGATACTTAATATGATTTAAAAATTTGAGACTCATTTTGTAGTCTCACAGGTATCATTTTCTAATTAATCACTGGGAATGTAATGTTGCTTACCTGGGTGCTAAAAGGTCAAAGACAACCACTTTCAATTCAATGACTTTGCAATTCTGTAAAGTTCTTTAGTTCTGCTCAAACTAGTCTGACTTCTTAGTTTTCTTTTTTCTGTATCTTATTTCAGGCTTTGTTTCTGTATAAAGACTTCATTTCTCTTCCTATCCTTGACCAAGTGTTCCCCAGCTTTTGGAGCTCGGTTTAGTTCTCAATGCAGGAAGCTGCTTTTCTGCCTCTTGCAGTTCACAAAATCAATTCCCCCTGATGAATCTTAGACCTTATCTGTTTCATGTATGTACCATTTACCAGATGTCACCTTGCTAACTGGATTAAGATTCCTGCTTACCAGTAACTAAGTTTCCTGGTGACTTCCATACTGCCCTGTACTAAGTAATACAGTGATAGGTGCTAAGAAAGGTTTGACAAAGACGACGACCAATGAGGGGAAAACCTATGAAGCAAGAGGTCATTATCAAGTCCGAGGGTCCTGCCAGAAAGCAATAGTTCCCTTAATTTATTGATCAGAAGGGCAGTAACCCTAACTCTCAAAAGTTCCTACCATATTGTGTAACCTGCATACTTTGATACAATGCATAGCTGCTCTAATATGCACATTCATGCACACCCACACATTGCTAGGATTACCTTGCCACCATCCATTAGTGGGTTCTCTACATTGCTTTCTTGAGATCTTGAATACTAGTGCCTAATACTCACCGTTCTCATTTATTTGTATATGTAGCATCTGAACAACTAAAAACTAAGCCTGTTGCTTTGTTGATCTTTCCTCTCCAGGACTTTGAGTAATCGGGGATATTGGTATCTGAAACCACTCAGCTTTTTCTCACACACACACACACACACACACACACACACAGCCCTCTAGGTAATTTTTTCTCACTCTCTTTAATCTATGTGCAGTAGTCATACACATCAAATATTAAAGCTTATCAAATCACAGCACTAGAGGTTTATTTATTATGTTTGTTTATTGTCTTTCACTGGAGTTTATGTACCAGGCAGTATACTGGACACTGAGGCTATAGTGGTAAATGAGACTAAGTCGTCGTCTTGCCTTCTCAGAGTATCCAGTCTAACGGAAGACAACCAAGCCAATAGTTAATCATAGTTTAGAGTATTATGAATGGGTGATATAGGGGCCTATGGATGCATACAGGAAGAGCACATAACCCACAATTTTGGGAGAAAGGACTAGAAGAAACTTCTTCCTGAAATCTGATAGTCTGCAGTCAAGAAGGGAATGTACAACAAGTGTGTACAAAAGCTAAGAAGGAAGAGAGCCAGCAAGCGTGGAGCTTCATGTAGAAATGAGGACGTAACCTTATCAGCCACATTAAGGGGTTTGGGTGTTAACTTGAGGACAAGGTGTGTGTTTGGCTAGTCAGGGGGCTGTAGTGACACTTATGTACATTCCAGATTCCTCACGAGCCTGTTACCTACCCACAAAGAGTTCAAAATGCATTCTCTGGCTGATAGCAGAAAAAAGGCAAGGAATTGAAAAATGGTTCATCCTGTTCTCAAATAGCCAAAGGCTCTATTTTGTACCTCCTGGACTAGTGAAGCAGCATAGTGGGTATTGTTATTTTCCTTTTTAAAGACAGTTTTTCTCTTGAAATTCAAAGTTTGTATTACATATAGTTATGACCTACTAGGGTTTCGAAGAGTCACTGAGTGTCAAAATAAAATTCCATGTTAGAGACAGTGATGAACATCTGAAAATTGGAGCTCTAATACCAGCAATAACTTGGTCTCGCTTGTCTCCATCATATCAGAAAACTTGGGTATGACAAAAAGTCCACTGCATGACTGTGTGTCCATCTTATAGTCACAATTTGTCCAGTGAGCACTGCTCTGTGGTCATTGACACGTATTGGAGATTTTTCCACATACAAAAACATATCTAACTTGGAAGGTGACAAACATAGGCAATTAAGTTTGTCAATCTTGATCGTTGGAATAGTTGAGAAAAGCCTAGTCAAAAAACAAATATAAGCCTCATAACGATTTTTATCAGCCTGCATGTTGACATCCACATCATCCTCTGGTGGAGTCTGTCATTCTGGGGCTAACCTCGTGCCATGTCATCACTAACATCATTCTCTTTGGGCCACAGCACATTTATGCAGAAGTAAAACTGCTATCCTCCTTCAGCATCCCACGAAGGGACCAGTTTGTCTCTAAAAAGGTAACTTCCACAGATACTCGAGATTAAGAGAGGTGGGATCCAAAATACACCCCCTACCCAACACATGCAGATGCATGCTTGCGTGCACACACACGCACGCACACACGAGAATTGCTGACTAGTAAAAGTTCTTCCTGATCTCAATGTTGTGAGCAGTACAGAGGCAGAAAATTCTGATATCCTGTTTTTGAAAGTGAAGATGAAAGCTTTGGGGTCTTGGATTAGAGAAGGTTGGTGGCCTCTCCTTATTTTGTTTTCTTTAAATCTATGGAAAGTTCCTGGTATTTCTCAATGTTTATGCCAGGGTAGAATGGCCTAACAGTCTTTAAACTTCTTAACTATTGAGGATCCTTGGCCAGAGCCATGCTTCATTCTCTGTGGTAAATATCAGGTCATTAGCCTTTGGCATGAACTTTCTCTTCTTTACTAATATAAATACATTCCCCTGATCAACTCCTAGAAGTCATACGTACACTTACAGGGAAATAAATGACATTAGTTACTTTGTTCTTACCAGTCTAATGATTGTGAATGGCTCCAGAGGAAAAGAAAAAAACCACCACCAAAATCATTGCTGACTGGCTTCTCTCGTCTTCTCTGACCTATCTCTGGTTTAAATGTCCATGTGTTTCTCAAAAGGTTCATGAACATAACTTTCAGTCTAATATGTTTCTTGATAATGGAGGAAAATCAAGAGTTAAGTCTATACAGTTATCTTCAACTTACTGTTAAAAACCTAAAAAGCTAGGAGTCAACTGGGATTTCTCCGTTTTCCCAAACACTCGCACATCTAATTCATCTGTAGGTCCTGTTAGCCCTGTCTTCAAAATATATTTCAAGCCTATATCAACTCCACTCCTCCACCCTAGTTCAAGCCTCCCCTCCCATTACAAGCAAAATAGCCTCCTCACTGGTCTCTCTACATCCAATCTTACCTATCTACGCTCATCTACCCTCATTCCACCAGCATACACTTGGCATTGCTCCACACCAAAAAAGCTATCCTTTAAAATGTAAATGGAATCATTTCTCTTCTGTTCACACCTCTCCCTGCTTCATACTTGGAATAAAATTCAAATTCCTTTTTGTAGTGTACATGAGCCTCTATGGTCTGGCCTCTGCTAAATTCACCTATTATCAACTCCCTTGTTTCATCTGTTGCAGCCACACCGGCCTTGTTAGAGTTAGAGAAAACGCTCACTAATCTTGCCTCGGGGACTTTGCACTTGCTGTTCCTGAAACCCGAAAGCCACTCTCATCAGAGCATCACGTGACTTGTGGCTTCCTCTCTGGTGTCTGCTCAAATAGTACCTTTTCGGAAAGGCCCTTCTTGACTATCTAAAACTCTCCTTTCCCACTTCCCTTTACTCTTTAACTCTTCTTTAATTTACCTTCATTGACTTTTCGCGCCCTGGAATTAACTGTTTACTGATTTGTTTCCATTCTACAGGGGTCTGTCTCCCTGAGCACAGAAACCATGTCAGGTTGGCGGCTACCTTGTGCAGAATGCTTACCCCTCAGTGCTTAATGGGAGAAGCCTAAGGAATTTTGTGAAATGAATGAATGTGGGTGGAAGTGGGAATACCACTCTCATTCCTTTGTTATTTCTAAGAGCGGTTCCAGTATCCCAGAGCAGGCGATTGTTGTTCTCCCACCTCCAGTCTCCTCCAGGCCACTTCATGGGACAGCAGGAGACATTGACGTGAGCTTCCATGAGGCACTCTCTAAAGCAAACAGCTTCACTTGTGGTTTCAGTGTTATATCAGATTTTTATCCACGTATGTCTTTATTTTGAAATGCACTAGTTCTTCATTTTAGATTAATTACAATCACATATCAAAAACCAACTATTAGGATGCCTGTAAAAGAAACTAATTTTTAAGTGCCAAGGAAGTCATTTGGCCTCCAAAAGCCAAATCAACCATCTTTATTTTGTTTCCGTATCCCAAACAAATCCACCTCATGTAAAGCCCAAGATGATGTTTTCATAGTCCCCGTGGATTTTCAGTCAGGAAAGTGAGTCATGACAGTAACAAGAAAGGCTTAGTTGAAATAGAAATTCTCTTCTTGCAGCCTCTACTTCATTGCATTAGCATGAAACAACAGTGGAGGTCAGACTAAGCCATGGTATTATTCCAGCGTGTTGGTATGTTCTTGTCATATGCTGTCTCTGAAACAGCAAGTCATACATAATCAGAATTCTCAAAGCAAAAGCCCACAAGCCATTCTAGCCTGAACCAAGACATCTGCATATTCCAAAGTGCTTCCTCTCTGACATAGAATAGGCTGGTCAAAGGATAGCCTCTACGTAATGTTTTAAAGGTATGATCTAGAAATCTTCATGGTATTTTCCTAAGTAGTGACAGTCAGGAGACTTATATCTAAGAGATTATCCTTTTGCAAGTGAAGAACTGTGTTGATTGGCAGTAAGGAGAGTATTGAGGTGAGCAGAAAGCAAGAGGCAAAGTTCGTGGATGAGCGTTTTGTGTGTGTGTGTCCTTTTCTGGGAAAGTCTTTGGTTGCTTTTCTGCTTAGTTAAAAGGAGGGAAAAAATTGTTTTACTCATCCTTCCTCTCAGAAAATTATTAGGCTAATTCTCTTGAATAGAAATTCTCCCCTAGAACCAGAAGCTGTGCAAATATAATATCCAGCTGGACATTTGCACCAATTGGGAAGAAATACCATCTACCTGGGCACAAGAATTGGCACCAAGTTGAAAACCACATCTGTGGAACCATGTTCAGCAGAGTAATTCAGCAGCAATGACTTACATAATACTTATCTTCTCATAAGACTAGATAAGGTGCTGGAGATCCACAATAGTAGCAAGTATCTGAGAGTTTATGCTCTTTCCATAAGAGCCAAAAGCCCTTCACTAATTGTGAATTTTTAAAATATATACTGTTTCCTTCAGTTCATTTCACTCGTCAAATGTTGAGTCTTTAAGAGAAGGTACAGAAAATTCCTGCATCTGACATTCAACATATGGAAAAAATGCACATATAAACAGAACATGTTATTAGTGACTGAACCATCAACCAGCAAGTTTCTTTCAAATACATGGATGATACTGGCTTTTGAAGTCTTCTATGGCAGTGGCTTCCAAAAGCACCTGACCACACTTGGCAGGAGTATGGTTGGTTCTTCTGATGCGTTCAAGAGCCTTGTTTTTCCATTTTGAAACCATGAGAAGGATATTGGATAGTCCATTTTTTGTATACCTATGCCTCCATTTCTCGTGCTTAGACAAAAATAACTTACTTTTTGTCTTGTTTCTCACGTGGCATTCTTATTACACTCTCTTCTGAAAGTTTTTCTTTCATCAAATGCATTCTCTTGTAAAGCAGATTGAATGCTATGTCTGACACCATGCTGAACAAGAGATTCTTGCCTTTACTACAGGACTGTGAGTTAATCCCCTTGCTTTGACCTACTCGGCAACCCAAGAAATTATATCATTGCAGATTTCTTTTTTCATAGTAGAATTTTTTACATCAAATGTCTAGGACCACTCTGGATAAATTTTCTTCAGTGTGGTGCTTTTTTTTTTTTTTAAGAGGATTTGGCAGAATCGGCCTTTCTTCCCTCTCTCTCCATGTCTGATTCTAAAATAGACAAACAACTGAGTCACAGCCAATTCTGCAGTCAAGATATTCCAGAAAACTCTCTTGGTCCTGCATAATTCATTTCTCTGACATACCCTAGACATTCTCCCCTCTTCCCTTTTTATTTCCACAGGGGAGAAACATTGCAATGTTCTGGGTCCTATTTCAGCATTTAGAAGAAGAAAAAATACACTTCTCTGCCTTGGGCATTGATTACTTTGTTTTCTTTTGACTTGCAACTTGCTCCCTATACCCAAGTGGAGAAACTTCCCTCCAGAAAACTTTGTCCTTTGTTTTCACCAATGCTCCTTCAAAGAGCATTGGTGATCATTTCACCTACTGCCAACTTCACAGACTTCATTTTGTCATGCTCAATGTAGGCTCAGGTAATCATTTTTGAATCCTGGTCTTTTCCAGCCTGATGAATTATTTGCAGTTAATATTGACCCAGTGTCTCATAAGGAACATCATGCTCTTTCAGGGGATGGATTCAGCTCTTGGACTATTTGGGGACAGAGTCCTCAGATGGACACACAGCTCTTGGCCTGCCTTGGTCTTACCCCAGTGGACAGTGTTGCAATTACCCATACTTCCCAGCGGCTGTTTCTTTTTTACTGAAAGCTGGTCTTGATTGTCTCAGAAGCCGAATTCAATTTGCAGTTCCCCCAGTAACGTGCTGTGATTCATTTGGGGACAAATCTGGATTGAACTGAGTCCAAGTGTCTCTTTTGTGAGACAGAAGGGAAGTATAAGTAGATACTATAGTCACCCAGATGAGTCAGCCAGGAATTCATGAAGTGATTCATAAATCGTTATAAAGACCACTAAAGTCTGCTAAAATGGAGTGCTGTCTGGCTATACAAAGTGGGGTATTATCACTGCGGGGTTTTTTTAGATGTTAAATCAGATGTGAAATCCTTAAAACTGGGCTTTTCTTTTTAAGTTTTGAAAAGGATTCCTTTCTTCCCCCTCTGCAGTTGGCCAACTGCTACAGCCATTTTTCATTGATTAGTTTTCACAGATGAATTTTAAAACCGCCACAGATGATACCCCGCAATTCTTTGGGGAAATAAAAAATACCTCCCAAAATCCATCGTAGACTAGTTCATATCCATTATTTCTACTCCCTGGCAGCAAATCAATATTTTTCATGTGAATACAATGAAACAAGCTGTTCTAATGCATTCTTCCTTCTTTGGGAGGTCTGTAGCCGCGGTGGAAGAGACGGGGGGCGGGGGATGAAAAACTATCCAGAACACATACCAACTTTTAATCTAGTTGATCATGTAAACACATAAATTCCTTCTTTTCAAAGTGTTAACCCCCAAAGCAATGCTAAAACACACAGTCCTACATTGCTGGCTAGAACTGCTTGTGAGTACAGCACAAATGAAGAAAAGTAAGAAACATTCATGACATGCTTAACTTGTAACGCAATCTATTAGTACGTTTTGTTAAATGTGTACCTTGACAAAGAAATACTTTGGACTTACACATGGGAAAGAGCCCTACCTGAAAGGAGTTGTCCAGTTAGACTAATATGCTACATTGTGCAAGAACTCCAGGACTGAGCAAGTTCACCAAAGCACATCGAGCGTCACTTGCCATAGCTAGATTTTTTAAAGGCAGTAGGTTGCTGACACGCCCTCCCACTCGCCCAACAATAAAGCTTAAGATTCATTCTTCCCTCATCCCACCACTCTTGCTTGCTTTACATCTCCACTAGAGAAGTCTTTCTTACCTTTGTGACTTTAACCAAATTATTTTACCTCTTTGGGAATTTTTTTTTCATCCAAATAAGATGGTGCTCCAGTGCCCTTTCCAGCTAAAACATTCTATTATTGTATGAATTTGTGGACTCGGGATAGTCCGTTGGGAAACCCAGTACCAAGACATGATCTATCCACAGGACCAGGATTAACTACTTATAGAACTAGAAAATCGGCCAGATGAGTAAATGCTTCACTTTTTTAAATTTAAGTTGCAGAATGCATGTAGAAGATGTGCAGGTACGTTTACAGAGGTAAACGTGTGCCATGGTGGTTTGCTGTACCTGTCAGCCCATCACCTAAGTATTAAGCCCCACATGCATTAGCTCTTTCCTGATGCTCTCCCTCCCCTGCTCCCCTGCTCCCCTGACAGGCCCCAATGTGTGCTGTTTGCCTCCCTGTGTCCATGTGTTCTCATTGTTCAGCTCCCATGTATAAGTGAGAACATTCAGTGTTTGATTTTATGTTCCTGCATTGGATTGCTGAGGATAATGGCTTCCAGCTCCATCCATGTCCCTGCAAAGGACATGATCTCATTCCTTTTTATGGCTGCATAGTATTCCATGGCATATATGTACCACATCTTCTTTAGTCTATCGTTGGTGGGCATTTAGGTTGATTCCATGTCTTTGCTATTGTGAACAGTGCTGCAATTAACATATACATGCATGTATGTTTATATGATTTATATTCCTTTGGGCATATAATAGGATTATATACCCAAAGTAATGGGATTTGGGTATATAATGGGATTTCTGGGTCAAATGGTATTTCCGGTTCTAGGTCTTTGAAGAATTGTCACACTGGCTTCCACAATGGTTGAACTAATTTACATTCCCATCTACAGTATAAAAAATGCTTCATTTTCTTGTGACCTTTAGTGTTTATATCTGAATAGTCAAAGAAGAAAAGAGTTAAGATTTTCTAAGAATTCTATAAATGTTCCAATACATTGCTGGGACCATAGCAATGGTGGTTACAGAGCTCTCGCACACTGGGAGTACATGTTAATGTCAGGGGTGCCTTAAATGTACATTCAGTCAGTCATTGTATAAACATGTACTGATCACCCAGAAGGCATCAGACATTCATTGTATTAAGTACTTTGATATTTCTGACTTCCCAATTTAAAATTATTCCCAATCCACCCCACCCTTAGCTATCTCCATGTTTTTCTCCATAGCACTCATTTCCTCTAGCCCAGTAGATACATTGCTTGCTTAAATTTCTTCACTGCCTGCCTCCCCTTACTAAAATATAAGTTCCACAAAGACAAAGCTATGTCTTTTGATGCTCTACCCCTAGTGCTTAGAACATTGCCCCACATTTAGTGCTCAATAAAGATCCCTTGAATGAGTAAATGTCACCATGGGCTTTATAACCATCAGTGAAAGTTGAGATTACCTTTATTTATGCTTGTAATTGATGCTGAGAGAAGGTGGGGAATTCACTCATTTACCCAGCTAGTAACAGATATACCCAGGATCCAAGCCCAGGTGAGTGTGAGACTTCTGGCCTGTCTGTCTTCTCCTTTGTTCATCTGCTTCTCCTGCCATTCCCACTTTTTCTGCACACAAACATAAGCAGTCTAGGTGTCTCAGTTGGGACCTACTGATCTGAGAAACAGTCTAAGATTGAATGCTGCTGGGCCACCCCACTGCATGGCCGGGGAGCTCAGTGATTAGAGGGTTGGGGCTGGGAAAGCAGAGAAGGGCGTAGAAGGGAAGGAGGGTGGCCAAGTAAGTACCCCCAAATAATCGGGCATTCTCTAAGATAGGTGGAGATATATATTTGCAGAAACCTTTTAAATGTTTCTTCACCCCCCAGAGGATTTTTTGAGGTTTTAAACTCTGTTCCCCTTCCCTTTTCTTTCTTTTGCATACCATTGCTCATGGTAAGGTTATACAAACTCCTCTACCAAAGGAGTGGAAATATTTGAGTCGGTTCTCTGGTTGCTCTTGTGCGATCTGTTTCTGGTAAGCAGTCATTTTTTTTGTAGTCTGTTACGTGCCTATTTACAGAACAATCATCTATTGTGTCAAAAAAGTATAAAAGGCTAAAGAAGAGACTAGTAACCCAAGTCCAGTGAAATCTCTGAAATGTCAACTGCAGATCAGCAGCTGGAGAACAGGGTTGGACCTAGACAAGAGGTCGGAAGGTGTCTCTTCTGGCTCGGGGACACGGTGTAACTCGAGATGAATTGAGAGAGATGCCATCTTGGTCTGACGTAATTGGGGAATGAGATACTCCATGGGAGGAAAACTGGTAAATAACTACAATTTATCTTCAGCATCACAATACTGTGTTTATTTTAGCATCAAAAAATTCAATTTGCCTTCATCTGATTTAAATTAAAAGTCTCAACTTTTGGGGGGCAGAATATTCAGGGCATTTTCATTTTGGGGTGTGTGTGTGTGTGTTTTGAAGAAACAGTTGGAAAGTAGGTGCAGACACTTAGAAAATCAGGTTCTGAGGCCCCCACCTTGACAACAATAGTGAAAACAGTTTATTTTTGCTTAGTGAGCATCTAAGTATGTATGTTTTGTGTGTGTTTTGCTTTTGCACCAAATAACCTCAAACTACTTGTTGGCTTGTTGAATCACTCTCCTGGCATCTCTCTTGCTAAGAGAAGAGCTGTCTATTATTGTTTGGATATTCCCAGAGACCTTACCTCAAGCATGAAGACTCTTCATCTTCTCCACGCCTCTCCTGTCCCCTCACTCCTGATTTTAGCTTACTATTTCTACTCTACTATAAGCTAGTTAACAAGTGACTAACTTTATAAACATTAGATTTACGTTAATAACTTTTAAAAGATTTTTTTAAGTATGATACTATGTGGTGTATTTAGACAGTAACAAAATTGATTCTATCTGCCATACTTGAAAATCAGTCCTACATATAAACTCACTTCCTATGTTGGACTTTTTAGTGGTGACTTCTTACCTGCTTCTTGGTTCCTGGCAATTGTCTTAGTTGTGATCACTTCTTGTCATGTTTCTCTACATGTATAAGACTTAACATTTTTATACTATTTCTTTCCTTTCAAAATCAAAGCCTACTTTAAATGTATATTTTACTTAAAATAGTTTACATTTAAATTTTTATTAATACTTTATGGGGTGACATACTGTGTTTTGAAATTATATTAGCTTTATATTATATCATTTCATTTATTTGACTAATATACAGGAAAATTCAGCTTGAATTAGTAAAAAGCAAAACCTTGAGTCAGTTGAAGCCATAATATTTTATTTCTCCACATCCTTAAGATAGCAGTGCTAAAACCATGGTTTGTACCTATATCATATTTTTTTATTCGATGATGTTATACTGGGTAATATCTGGTAGCCAAGAGAGCGTGGCCTTGGTTTGGAACTTCCATGAATGAGTACACAAGAATGATTTTAATTAGCATGTAATTATATGGAATCATACATATGTAGAATCTATATATAGATCTACTTGCTGACTTGCCCATCCACACATCTCCGCGTCCCGTCAGTCCTCAACAGAAAGAGGATGGCAGACATTCCAAAAGGGACTGGAAAACTATCTAGAGCAAGCTGCATCTTTTATTTACAACTGAGGAAGCAGAATTAGGGAGCCAATCAAAGGAATCTTGTTCCTTTGCCCAAAAAGCAAAATTGGGACACCAGCAATGACTGTTAAATAGCACCAGAGAGTTGCCTTGTAACTCAGATCCTTCCTCCCTCCATCCCTGGGGATCTTCACGGACCAGGGGATTCGAGATTAGGTGGTAATGTGGATTCCTTCTCCTAAAGTCTGATCTCAGAATTCCTCATCCCTCTCCCACAACCTCAGAGCAACTTGTGAGATACATTAAAGACATGTTCCCCCAGAAAATAGCCTCCATATGAGGAATCCTGGCAAATGAGTTTTACTAGATGTTCTCAGGGCAGTGCCAGGATTCGTTTGCTGTGTTTTCTCTTGGGGCTATTCACATCTTTTCAGGGTGATACCAATTTAGAGGACATGCTCAGAAAAAATGTATTTACTCAGCATGGGGCACTCAGTTACTGTTCTCTTTCAGGGGAGTGAAGATGTAAATGATCAATTAAAAGGCATCCCAATCCAACTGGTTTGTTGAAGCTCCTTGCCTTGACTCCTCCTTTCTTGGTTATAACATTCACCTTCTTCTATAGTCTCATCACACATCACATGGTAAAAAAGCAAAAAACATGAGATTTTTGCCCCATGTTTTCTTACTGCTACAATACAAACATAGAAGCTCTGCCTTATTAAATATTCTGGTTCAGAATGTTTCCAATCACTTTATAAACTTGACTGGTTCATCTTCCCTTTTTATCATTTATGGCCCTCCACAAAAGCCCAGCAAAGTTAAAGTGATTTGTTCCTGTGAAATAAGCAATGTAGGCAGATGGTGACCTATACGTGTTAGTGCAAAACAAAGCCTGTCTTTCCGCACATGGTAAAGAACAGCCGATTAAAAGTTTTCAGCTTACTGGGACTTCTTAAGGGAACTAAACAATACATTGCTCGTGCAGTTTTCCCCCAGAGTTATTTTGCTGCTTCATTCTGCTGCATTGACAGACTCCCTGCTTCTTTCTCTGCTATACTTGTGCCAGTCCCCTACTGAACTGGCACCAGGAGAATCATTTTGATATTTGACAGACATTGTCAAACTTCAACATTGTTCTCACAATTACATCTTGCCTTCGATGTTAGAGAATATAAACTGTCGTTTTAAACGTAGTGAGTCAGGTCTTTCCAATTTTCCTTTACCATTGGAAGATCAATGTAAAGTCATCCATTTCATGTCCCAAGTTTGACAGCATCACCTTATTTAAACACCAGTATGTTCCTCAGAAACCACGGATAGTCTGTGATTGGCGCATGTGACTCCTACATCATGTTCCTATCACACCCTCAGGAATACTCTGCCAAGCACAGAGCCCACGCAGATCTCTTGGGTTCTGGGTTTTAAGCCACACTTGACCTTTTGAGGTTTAAGTTAATTCATTCTTGGCAAAAGAAAATGCATTGTTTAAAGAGAATAGGATTAGAGAGGCTCATAATAAAGACTTGTAACAACACTTCTTGGACTTCAGATATATCTTATAAAGCAAAATGATTATGAGCTAAGTGTAAATGATTCAGAAACATACGGATCAAATTTCCCCTCAAATGCAAATGGGTTTTAAAAATTAGCAGAAAAAGGGCTTGGCAAAAGATGTGCTTTGAATTTCACCAAACACAGTGCATTTGAAATGCAGCTTAGAAATCTTGACAAACCCAAACTGAGTAGGTTTTCCCTTTATTGTTTATTCCCACTGTATCTCTGTTGAAAATTCAGTGGTTAAATGAGGAACAGCAGTGGGGACAAATGTGAAATGGTGGGGAGGGAGAGGTTAGAGAGAAATCCAGAAGGATTTTTTTAAAGGGCTTGTTGTCATGCTCTTGTATAGCCAGAATGGGAGGTGAGAATTTGGCTTTGGAGAGTTTCTTTGTTCCTGCTGTTTTATGTCCCTCATGTTTCCTTTTATAATTGTTTGCTCAGGTTTGCACCTTCTGCTCCATCTCCTCACCACATCAGCCCCCGGAGAGTTCCAGCTCCGTCTTCAATACTGCAAAGAACACAGCCTCCCCATACCCAGCAGCCATCAGGTTCGCACCTGAAGTCCTATCAGCCAGAAACAAACGCTTCTTTTCAACCAAATGGTATCCATGTCCATGGTAAGCAAGGAGCTGGCAGTCCCTTGAGTTTTGAAAAGTGACATTGTGCTGTTGCTTTTAATCTTAGTTACCTGTCATGGATTTCAGATGTTCTGTTCTACACCAGGCTTGGGCTTTTATAACTTGCCTCTGAAATGTCACACTTGATAGGCATGAAATCCTATGGTAGTTTCCTGACTTTGGCTTGATGATGGTATGATTTATGTATGACACCTCGCGCTAGTCAGCTCAAGTTGATGGTGTTTTCATTGACGAGAGCTCTAACAGCAGCAATAGCATCCTGTTTCTAAACAATAGCCCATGGAGAAAGAAATGACAGGAGTTCTTGTGCCCAAGCATGCCTCTTCTCTGCTAAGTTTTTGCTCTCATTCTCGTATGTCCTCATGCGCTCCGTCCTTCAAGGTGTAGGTAGAATAACACCTCTCTGAAGCCTTTCCCGATCCCCCAGCTGATGTCATCTCTCCAGCCCTAAACTCTGATTTTATCAGCTGTCTTTCTCTAATAGTAATTATGCTTCCTCTCCCTTGTGATTTACTTATCTGTGAATAAAACATACCTTCACTATTAATGTGTAAACTTTCTGAGCATTTTCTGACCCATCAGAAAATTGTATCTTCTAGAGAACTTAACACAGCTCTTCACAAGTGCCAAAGACACACGGATACTTGTCAGGTGAATGGAGGCTGAAAAGGAGAAAAAGCAAGAGAAATCATAATTTTCTAAATATGCAGATCTTGTGTGTAATGGCAAATATGCATAGAGGACTAAGTCTGGCTTAATTTCTTTATTTAAACTCACTTTGCCATTTCGGGCACCTATCTTGGTGAACATCCGTAGAAAGTTAAATTGCAAAATCATAGATTTGAACTGTCGCAGCCTTTTACTTCCTAGGGCAGTTAGGTCTGTATAAGCAGAAGAGATACTGTCTTTTTAGGCTGAGTGTTTCAACTTCTGAAACATGACTCTCCTCTACCTACCTCTTGGTGATGCCTGAATTTTCTCCATATGAGTTATTACTTGAAACTGATGGGTGTTATTCCTAAACACATCTAAAACAATATGCAAACTGAGTGTGAATAATTTTCCAAGATGGCAGAATCATCCCGTACTATGGAGCTAGGCTTGGATAAGAACATCAAAGTAAAGGACTGAACAGCAAACAGGAGGTGATATAAAAACAGCAGCCAGCTGTAGGAAGGAAGAGACCTTGAAAGACCAGAGCTATTGGTTCTGGCTCAGAGTTCGTGCATCTCATCTCCCCACTTCCCCAGTGTAGCCACACAAACCCTCTGTTCCCCAACAAAAGTTGGACTTGTACCATTCTGCAGGCCTATGGTCATTTTTACCTTCTGGTTATAAATTGTTTCTCAAGCTTTAGTCATGTATTTATTCAACTAAGAAATACTTCTTGAGTGCCTACTATGCATAAGGCAAGGTATTAAGACATGCATAAGACAGGCAAATTGAGCGTTCTTACTTCCGAGGAGGGCCTGTCAGTCCAGTTGAGGAGTTTGTGTACTCTGAAAGAGACCCAGGTCCCCTGTGCCATGAATCCATCCTCACCACTCCAGGCAGGAGGTACACAGCCTGAGTGTGGGCTATCTGAAATGTAGAGTAGGCCATTGATTCTAAGACACAAATTTTTCACCTTCACATTTTAACATTGCTGAAATCTGGACATAGCTCCGTCAGTGACGGCATATAATTGGCAGTGATTTTTCTTTCTGGTGCTCTCTAGAGTAATGGAGCATTTCACAGTTGATGGTGTCAAAGTTCCAGGGAAATGCAGTATAACACATTTTGATTACAACTGTGAAACACATTTTTAAAAATTTAAAAATTGACCTGTGTGTAGGAAAAAAAAATGGGAAGGAAGTTCTCCAAAATATTGATGGTTTTATGTCAGGATGGTAGGATAATAGGTGATTTCTTCCTTTTTTCTCTAAAATCTTTAAAAAGGGTTTTGGAATTAGACCAATTTGAATGCAAACGCTAGTCTACCCTGAGCTGTGTGACTCTGGGCAAATTATGGAGTCTCGGTTCACATTCGTTAAGTGGGGAGCATTTCATCTATCTTCTCTCATCAGTTAAGAAGTTTGACAAGAAAAGCACCTGACACAGAGTAGGAGCTTAATTTAATGCTCTTTCTTCTATTTCCTTCTATTTTTTTTTTTATTAGACTCTTTGAGAATAGGGATAATGTTTGTAGCCCTAGGGCAGACATAATACTTGGTATAAAGTAGGCATTTAGTAAATATTTACTAAGTGATTGACACTGTCTCATTAAACCAATGAATAATGAACAAGAAGATATAGAAAATGGGATCTACCCTGTTTTCCCGTACCTCTTGGCAAAATACTTTTCTTCCACATTTCTCTTTTTTAGTTAAATAATGAATATACTGTCAACTTGAAATTGTTGGGATTTTTTAACTTTTACATGAAAAACATTATTTTTTAGAAATGGGGTCTTACTATATCCCCAAGCATAGAGTGCAGTGGTGAAGTCATAGCTTACTGCAGCCTCAAACTCCTGGGCTCAAATAGTTCTCCTATTAGCCTCCCAAGCAGCTGGGACTGCAGGCACACACCACTACACCTGGCTAATTTCATTTATTGTTTTTGTAGAAATGGGGTCTCACTGTATTGCCCAGGCTGATCTTGAACTCCTGGGCTCAAGTTATTCTTCCTCAGCCTTTTGAAGTGTGGGGTTACAAGTGTGAGTCACCTGTGCTAAGCCCTAACTTTCCCATTCTAATTGTTTAAAAAAAAAAAAATTCCCCATGCGAAACTGCTAATATCGGGCCTAAAAATAAATTTAAAATGTAGTTAGGCTAATTGAGAAATCATGACTTTCTCCAGGAAGATGGGCAAGTGACTGCTGCAATGAGGTTACAAAGGGAGTTACCCCTAGGTTAGCCATTGGTCCACTGCTTGTAGTTAATTGGTAGGTATCCCAATGTAGCCTTACTTCTTTCTCCAAGCATTTTCTGAAATTTTTTCTGGAACTTTCTAGGCAACATTTCTAGAAATTCTCAACTACTCTACAGGTTAAGGACAAAATTTATCTATTTTTCAAGTGGGCGATACAATGCTGAGAGTAAGACAAGACCTTCTCAATGAGTTGCATTTATTGATAGCGTTTCAGCTTTTGTTGGACAAGTTTGCTGGATGGAGTTACACAGCATCCCAGTGATAGGGAACTTTACCCCCTAATAAAACTTGATTTTTAAAGCCCAAAGCAGTGTCGGGGTTGCTAATGTGGTAGCTCAAGTTGAGTGTTCTCTTTCAAAAAGTTCATGGTTTTAATGAGCGTAGTCACCCCCATTTCTTCTGTATTCACTGCAGTAGGTAGAGGTCAGGGAGAAATGCCGTCACTATATTTTTAGAGACAAGAATATAAAATGTCTAGGCATTGCTACCTTAGCAAACTGTGCAGGTGCCTTTTTCAAAAGGTCTAAATTTCTAAGCCGTATTCTTAATTTTTTTGTGTGAGATGGCGTCTCACTCTGTTGCCCAGGCTGGAGTTCAGTGGCGTGATCTCGGCTCACTGCAACCTCCACCTCCCTGGTTCAAGCAATTCTCCTGCCTCAGACTCCTGAATAGCTGGGATTACAGGTGCATGCTCCCACGCCTTGGTAATTTTTTTGTATTTTTTAGTAGAGATAAAGTTTCACCATGTTAGCTAGACTGGTCTCGAACTCCTGACCTCAGGCAATCCACCTGCCTCGGCCTCCCAAAGTGCTGGGATTAGAGGCATGAGCCACCGGGCCCGGCCCCATGCCATATTCTTAACGTGTTTCTAAGTCAAAAGCACACTAAAATAAATTTATATTTTTCCATGGGGAAATAGACTCCTGTAGGTAGATGCTGTTGCATTGCATAGAGCTATGAAAAGTTACAATTCAGGAGGGCTTTGGTCTTACAAATGAAGAAGGTAAGGTCCATCGAGTTTTGTTAATCTTGCTATACTAAATGATACTGAGCTTAGACACTGTGCTCTGTTTGTATTTTTATTGAGGCATCTTGTAAAAGGCATACTTTGAAAGATTGCTAGTGCTGCGTTTTCAAGTTTCCTCACCTAGTGAATGATCCAGGACCAGAGCTCAGATTTGTTGGCTCTGTATCCATCTCATTCATTCATTTTGCCTTCATTAGTACAGGGAATGAGGTATCATTTTCCTTTAATGTTTGAATCTTGGTAGCATTTGTGGATCTCTGTTTGGGTGAGATCTCCAAGGCAACTTCTTAGTACATTTTGGTTCTTTATTTTAGATGTAAACAAAAGGACACTCTGAAATCATGTAAGCTTGTTTTTCAGTCTTTTCTTTCTCCTTAGGACAATTCTCTTGCCTGGACAAGCTTCAGAATGTTGCCTGGATTAGTTGCCCGAGAGTTGATATTTGTATGTTTTGTTATTGGACTAATAGATCGTTTCTTTGTAAATACCCTGTTCACTCCACGATTATTAGCATGCTGTGAGAATTCCTACAAGAGCATTTTCACAACCTTCATGCTTCTGAGCCCATAAGGTGACACCGAGTTCAGTTCAGCAAGTGTTCATTGGTCATCCACTATGTGCCAGGCAAACATGAATATCATTTAATCAATGCACTGTGGCACATGCAATAAGAGAAGGTACAAAAGGCACCTGATTTATTCACAAGATGTCAGAGAAGGGTCTGTAGAGGTGATATTTGAATAGGGTTATGAAGATAAATACCTTTTGGGCAGGCCAAGTGGGTAAAGGCATTCCAGGCAGAGGGGAAGCAAAGACCCCAGGTGAGATCACAAATGGCAGCATGGTGTGTGTGTGCACAGAAGGAAGGGCCAACGGGATGGAGTGCACAGGATAAGCCATGGAATAGAGGAGGAAGAGGCTGGAGAACTCGCAAGGCCAGCTCACGACGGGTTTTGTGCCATGCTAAATGTAACTACCAAGTAAGAGTCAGCCTAACATTTTAGGAAAGTCAAGTAGAGTGCTGCTTAGAGACTAATGGGAGAGGTAGGAACATTAGGCTCTAACTATTGATTATGTTGGGCCACATGTACAGAACACCCAAACAACAGTGACTTATTAAAGAGTTCAGTTCACTCAGATGCAACTGGTAAATGGGGGAATGATGTCAGGATAATGTGCGATTGTATTTGTTCACATACAATCTTTCCTAGAGAAAAGCTGGAATAGCAAGAGAAGAACAAAAACATCCTCAGTCTAGCTGCTGTCCAGACAGGAGCCCTTTCAGCTCTATTTTAATATTTGAAATGAGCATAATCCCAGGGGGGCTCCCTCCCAGAGAGGTACCCACCCAGCCTTGCACAGCCCTCAGCTCATGGCAGATCACACGCCTTCCTGTGCACTGGGCCCTGCTATCACGTGTCTCAGTACTTGTAAGCCAGCCTTTCCAGTCTATTTTGTGTGTGCGTTTTTAAGAACCACCCAGGAGCCTACAGCCACACTGACATGCCTGTCTAAATTTCCTTTTGCCTATTTTGTTACTGCTGTGATTAGAAGGTATTGACTTCCAGTGGTCTGACCCAATTTTGGATTTCTCAGCAACCTTATTTTTAATACACATTTGTCTAGAGGACAAGACTTTTCAGGGTTTATTTATCACATAATAGCAACGACACTAACAACACTGGTGTGCAATTTACTCTTGTCACATGACGAGATGTCTCTCTTTTGAGATGGAGTCTCTGTCACCCAGGCTGGGGTGCAGTGGCACGATTTCTGCTCTCTGCAACCTCCGCCTCCTGGGCTATTCTCCTGCCTCAGTGTCCTGAGTAGCTGAGACTACAGGCGCACACCACCATACCTGGCTAATATTTTGTATTTTTAGTAGAGACGAGGTTTCACCATGTGGGCCAGGCTGGTCTTGAACTCAACCTCAAGTGATCCACCTGCCCCAGCCTCTCAAAGTGCTGGGATTATAGGCATGAGCCACTATGCCCAGACTTCTTGCGTAGCAAGATGTCTAACAGGAAACAGTGCAAGGTGGATGCAGAGCCCCGCAGAGTCAGCAGTGCCCATGCCTTCTCCCAGCTTGGTGCTTTGTCACTGTTAATGGGTAGCTTCCATCCTCCTGGTCACAGCATGAATGCTGATACTCTACACACCTCATCCCAGTTTCAGGCAGAGGAGGGTGAAGAGTAAAGAACAAGTGTACCCTTAGTCACATGGCAAGGGGGTCTGGGAAGAGGGATATTTCAGTGCATTGCCATACTTAACAAAACGGATATTCTGTTAAAAATGTTCACTGGATAGGCCTACGGGAAGGGCTGCCAAACATACTCTAGGATGGTTTTCTAATCTGTAAAATGGGACTAGTATGACCTGTCTCACAGCCAGCTTCATTCATATCTTCCCTTGGAAGTCAGGGTGGAGCTCTCGGGCCTCTTTCTGAGGGTTCTACCCCGTGTTTTCCCATCTCTTCCATTCTCTTAGGTTTCCACACTTTCCACTGTGTGCTCTTATTTTGCATCCCTCTGGAGTTTCCAGTTGCCAACACAGATTTGTGTCATCCATGTACCATTTATTAGATTTCATTAAGAAAACACCATGAAGCTTCCTCCTCAGCCTGGACTGTTTGAAATGAGTGCAGCAGCAGTGGGAAGGGGGCGTCTTCCCTGTTGGTCACGGCTGCTGTGGTTCCTGAACAGTCTTTCCCAGGATTTAAAGCATGCCCTGCCTGCAGGCTCCCTGAAGCAAGCCAGTCAGCTCCCAGACAATGGTGGCATTTTCTTACCTCAGTATGGAGCTGTAAGCTTGTCAGTCCAGTTCAAATTGGCTGCGACACTAAACAAAGGATTTCCAGCAACCGACAGGCCTCCAAGAACAAAACACATTGTAAATGGCTTGTCCTACCAGAGAGCCAAAGCATCTTTCAAACTGTAGAGTTACCAGAGCATTGATATTTAAATGACAGTGAGGTGGCCAATAGAAGTTTAGCTAACTTCTTCCTCAGTTGGCTGTTTACTCGCAGTGATTGTGCAATGGTACTTTCCAGCAAGATTCCTATGTGCTGTAGCCATAACTGATCTCATTGCTGGCAATTTATAGTGTTAAATATTTAAAGATTTTTAATTTTATTTTTATTTTGAGATGGAGTTTCACTCTTGTAGTCCAGAGTGGAGTGCAGTGGCACTATCTTGGCTCACTGCAACCTCTGCCTCCCAGGTTCCAGCAATTCTCCTGTCTGGGCCTCCAGAGTATCTGGGATTACAGGCATGCACCACCATGCCTGGCTAATTTTTTGTATTTTTAGTAGAGCTGGGATTTCGCCATGTTGGCCAGGCTGCTCTTGAACTCTTGACCTAGGTGATCAGCTCGACTTGGCCTCCCAAAGTGCTGGGATTACAACGTGAGCCACGGCACCCAGCCTAAAGGTTATTTTTAAAGGCTGATTTTGAAGACAATAGACATACTCCCACAGAAAATTTCATCACAACTGCATATATGGGGTATGAAATAATAAAGCAGTAAGTCAAGAAATTGTATTGCCTAGAACTTAAGCATGTGTCACAACTTCTTGAAATCCTAAAAAGACAAATACAATTGATTATAAATCAACAGTATAGTAGATTTCGTGGAGGAAGTTGTGACATATTCACGAAAGAAATGAGCCAATGAGCACACGTCATGTTACCTGATGTTACCATCAGCAGTCATAATCGGGAAGAATTTTCCATATCAGCCATGACATTAATGCTTACATAGTACCAGGGATTGATGATTAGATTTGGAGAAATCCTTAATTAGTAGCATATACTTAATTGCTACAAAATTACCCCAAGAATAGTTTTACATAAGTAGTACTCGATAAATTCTGACAGTGTTCTGATTCTAAAAAACCAAAGTTAACTTTAGGTCTATATGTGGAGTGCAGTGACCATTTCAACATGCTGAGTTTTGTGAGGTGCGAGATGGTCATCTTAATCAGAAAAGCTGTTGGAATGATTGATTAGAGAAATGACTGAACTGTGAATAATCTACATATATAACTAAACATGTGCATACACACAAACTCACCATACTAATATGCCATGTTTGATCAATAAGAGTATTAGTGATTGAATCAACTATCACTAAATTGTAACTTGGGACAGGGACTGCATCATCCCACAATGTTCTGTACACTGTAAGTGCTTAATAACTGCCCATTAAATATGAATGAACAGAAAGAAAAGATTTTTGGTCATGGCTGCTTAGACTGATTGACAGAGCCAGCATTTGGCAAAATTGACTTACAGTCAACTTGTTCCAGATCCTCCTTTTCTCTGGGCAGTTTATGCCTGTTTATCTGCCCCTCTTTTATTTTTATTTTTTCTGAAACAGTCTCACGCTCTTGCCCAAGCTGGAGTGCAGACACATGATCTTGGCTCACTGCAACCTCCACCTCCCAGGCTGAAGCGATTCTCCTGCCTCAGCCATCCATCCCTGGCTCAAGTGATTGTCCTGCCTCAGCCTCCCGAGTACCTGGGATTATAGGCATCTGCCACCATGCCCGGCTAATTTTTGTGTTTTTAGTTGAGATGGCATTTTGCCATGTTGGCCAGGCTGGTCTTGAACTCCTGACTCCAGGTGATCCGTCCAACCCAACCTCCCAAAGTGCTGGGATTATAGGCGTGAGCCACCACGCCAGGCCCTGTTCCCCTCTTTAAATACCCAGTGCCGACCAACTGCCTGATCCTTCTTCCCAGAGGAAATGGGATGAACTAACGTTCACTTACACATTGAGGTGAATTTAATATATTACTGCTTCTTGTGAGTATCTGCATAATAAGAGGATATTAAGACACAGCTAGTGCTGAGTGCTTAGTAAAGTTCTGGGCTGTGGCAGCCCTGTGAAAGAGGGATCGTGAAGAAATCGCAGTGCCCATAGATGCCATTCCCTTGCTTATGAAAGCATTTGCAGTTTGGAGGCAGGCAAATGGCAGTTATTAACTGAAATCCTGTGAGCTGGTCATACAATGTCCTAGTTCTGAGGTTCTCAAGTTTAATAGATAATACTGACGCCCCTGTTTCAGAGTTGGTACAAGAATGAGAGAATGCCTGGACTACAGCAGATGCTAACTTCATTGCATCTGTTACAGCTGTTATTTTCATAATATCAGATACTTGGTGCTCTGAACAAGTCCAGAGCAGCCCCCAGGTGAGACTATGGGAGAGCTTACCATGCCCTAACTCATATACCTAGTGAATATCACAGGTGGTTTTATAAACCTAGTCTGACCCCAAAGCCCACACTCATATTTTGTGATGGTGCCTGTTGATAGAGTATTATGGAAATTGTTAGTTGGGAACTACTTTTGCATGAAGGTTAAGTATGGAACCATAAGTATGAGATTCCTCCTAGGGTTAACATTCTGTCAGTGGAGGTGCTGTGATTTGCAAGATGAAGTAATTTCCCACCAAGTGCTTGATTGCATGTCTTTGGACACTGATAGGTGAAAATCACGTTTTTCTGTGTCGGGCAGTGTCCTCAATGCCTGTTATGCCCTTGCTCACTAATCCTCATGACAACACTATAAAGAGAACATTTTTACTCCCGTTTTACAGGTAGGGAATCTGAATCACTGTTGCGCCCAGAATGTATTAATCTTGAAATGGTGGAGCTGAAAATTACACCCAGGACCATCTAACTCTAGATCTGTGCTTTTAATCATTCTGTGATGCTGCTATTAAGCCTGATTGGGGGTTGTCCTTGTGGGGAAGGGAGTGCTTCCTAATAGCTCACAATAGGATTACCCCACTGCATGTGTATGTGCATGTGTGTGTGTGTGTACATGCCTTCATGCACTGTGCTTGCTCAAATATAGGTATGCTGGGGGAAACTTTGGAAACCTAATTACTGTAATAAATCAACAAACCTGGGTTCCTGGGCTTTTAGCAGAGTCCTTACATACCATTTACAAATTCTTACTTTTTAAATCACAAAAAAAATTTATCTGTTCATTTTTTAAAGTTCTTACAGTACTGAAACTTGTAGAGAGTTTAAGTCCCTTCCCAGCCTTATGTTTGTCCCAATTCTACTGCCCAAAGGTAACGACTATTAAAAGATTGGCAAGTATTCTTTTAAACCTTTTTAAATGCTCATAGAAGGAGATGTATCTGTGTCTATGTATATGCCCATATGCCCTGTTATAAAAATGGCCTCACGTTCCGTACCTCACATTCTACATTTTGTTTTATGAGTTGATTTTTTTTTTAACTTAGCAAAATATATGCTGTTGCTTTCCAGGTCAATATATACAGTCTTAATTGTATAGCTCTCATAAGAATAGGTCATCATTTTTTAAATCATTCCATTGTTGATGGACAATTTTATTTTTTACTTTTTCTAGCAATGCTATGTTAAATCTCTTAATATGTGTATATATGTGCATGTTTATATAAACACTCCTATACACATATCTCTTTGCAAAGTTTCTTAGGAAATATTTCTAAAAGAAAATGCTGAATTGCTGGGTATGCACATTTTAAAGTTGGATAGGTATTGACACATACTCTTAGAAAGGCTACATTAATTTAGACGCTCATCAGCAGCACATTACAGTGCCCATTTCCTCACACTGGACGTTAATAGTTTAATTTTCACCAATTTGTAAACACAGATTAGTGACTTGTAATTTTTCCTGTAGTTAGTAATATAATTGAGCGTCTTTTTACATTTTCTTTGAATACTAAAGACAGTATGAATAGTAACAGGGATTAAGTAACAAGAGCTACGACTTGGGTTTTTACATTATTTAAGTAGTTGCCCTGCTCTTTCACCCTGTCAGTCAAGCTGTGTCATTTGCAGCAAGACAGTTTGTTTTCTGATTGGAACTCGGAAATCTATTGACGAGAAAGAAATATCCAGAAACTGTTTCATTGACTACCATGACTTCTTCAGTCAACTTAAAAATGCCTATAGAAAGTGTTTAATGAATGTTATAGATTTAGGCCTTTTTCTTTGGGGGAAGTAATGACATATTTCTAGAAGCAAATGTTCTTATATATGAAACTCATGAAGTCGCCCTCTAATGAAGGGAACTCTTAAAATCAATTATTTTTTTTGACAACTCTACTTTAGGGGTTCCTTTGGACTCTTCGGGGCTAAACATGTTAATGACATCTGTGTTATATTTCTTATATTTTAAACTGGAATTACCCTTATAAATATGGTAAATAATTGATAGAAAAAAATGAAACAGCTGTAGATGGAGCTTCTTTAAAATACATCAGTAAACATCTGGGTCACTGGTAGCAACGCCACTGTCTTCATAAAACAGAAAAACAAAAACAATAGAATACTAGAGCTGACTTGATCTGTCCGCACTCGCATCCTCTGAGCTCAGCAACATATTACAAAGCAATCCCAATTCCCTTAGAATTTCTTGTTGGTTTACTTATAACTGTGAGTGCTCTTTCTGATTACAGGAATTTCCCCTCTCTAACCAGATTGTTCTGACTAAATTCTTTACTTCATTCTTTTGTGAGGTCTTTGAGAACTAGACCTTAAAAGATTCAAGTCTATTGAAACAAAAACATTCTGGTACTGTTCTAGATCACTTAAGTATGACTACCAAACCCTCCCTTCTTGACATTCATCACCAAACCCAACCTCATCTCGCACATGCCAAATCAAGTTGTTAATTTCTTTGCCACTGTGGCAGAAACCATTCAGGGAATCTGAATTAGCTAAATAATTACCCAGGGTTCTTTGAGTCTTTGGATCTGGGCTGATGCTATATTGTCAATACCGATGAAGTCAGTGGCAGTACCTATATTCCCATATCAATGTTTTATAAATCACTCTGACATACACAATTTGTATCAGTGCCCAGTAACTACGGGTATATAGAAACTGGCCAAAAAATACTTGTTGGATGAATGCCTGACAAGATACAAAAGCAAGCTTCCTGGTTGCCAGATGGAGATGAGAGATCCTGGGATCCAGTGGTGTTTGTCAGGTTTCCCAAATACAACATCCACTCTCCTATCTCAAAGCCGCTTATGTTGATTGCTGTATTCTTACTTCAAGCCCAAATGTATCTGTACATAATGTTCTAGAGAGTAGGTTTTTGGGGAAGCCTAACCATATATAACAGACTCAGCTATGAAGCAGAGGTTTGGAGGGAAAAATAATTGAGTCATTGGATTACTGGCAAGGATGAGATAGGGGCCCACTTTTAGATCAGAGTGCCGGAAAGTTGTATAATAACAGACTTGGATTCGAAGAAGCAAAAAATCACCTAGTTAGTACAGCAGATGTAACGTGGGAGTTTGGCTACAGCTGGACAACAGAAGTCTAAGCCACAAGATCAGTATGGGACCAACAGTGAGACCAAGACTTCTGAGTCATTCAAATGAGGTCCCATGATTTCACCTTGATCAAGAACTGACGTGTGAGAGGCAGGCACTGGGAGAAAGAGCCAGGCAAGTCATCTGCTTCCATATCTGCCTTATCCCTAAGAGCCCCATCGACTAGCAGAAAGGGTCAGGAGCCTGCCCAAGGAGAAGAGAGATGCCCATGGGAAGAACTCCCTCTCTCCATTTCAAATGAAATTAGAGTCTTTCTGTTGTTTCAAGAAGGTATTTCATTTGGAAAACTTTCAGATGTGTGTAAATCATCTAAAGATGTTCTTAGAGCCTCCCAAACTTTAAGAAATACCTTAAATATACAGAATTCTAGGCTCTTCCTCCAGAGTTGGCCATAGAGCTCAGGAACGTGCATGTTCAACACATATGCCGAGGTGGAGCCGATGCCCCCAACCCTGGTAAGAAGCATTGGCCTAGACGCCAAGTGTCGGGCTCAGTGCGCGCTCACCCTGGCTCCTCAGTCAGAGATAACCCAAAGGAAGCAATTTGCCTGTGACTCGGGAGGTGAAGACTCTCCAGTTTCTTCCTACCTTTTATGTCTTGGGGAAGTCTTTTAGAAAGCTGTAGAGAACCCGGCTGGCTCACGCAGACCTCAGGAAGCTGAAGAGAATTGAGATGCAGTAGCACTTCCTTTTAGTAACCCATGAAATCCCTGTCTGCAATCTTTTTCTCTGCCAGTTCGTTCTTACAGCAAAGCTTAGTTGGAAAGACGAGGGCATTTAGAATTAAATCTTCACTTTTTACCACGCTTTCCTTGTTATGTTTGAGGTCCAAGTAGCCCTGGTCAAAAGAATGATCGTGAGTTTATGTGAAAGTGCCCGATACAACTATGGGGAGATTTAACTTTCTTCTCAGAAGGGAGGATGACGGGAAACACCAGGCTTATAATGAGACAGTAGGAGCTAGAATTTTTAGTAGGTTTTACTGTTGGCAAAATACTTTCATGTTTATTATTTCATTTGATCCTTGCAGCCACCCAGTAGGGATACATGTATACTAGCAATGAGCTGTTCCCCTCATGGAAAAATTCCCAACACGTTCTTATCAGCCTGGGCAAGGGTTTGCTCCACACTGCATCAGATACAGAATATGCAAATCCTCCGCCCTTCATTCTGATCCTTACTTGTGCCCAGGATTTTTCAGTTATAGTGAATAGTTGGCAGGTGATGGAATGTAGGTGGACTACTCATGGGCAACTGGGCACTGAATCCTTTGTTCCTTGTGCGGCTGCTGTTTCCCATGTTGAGGATTCTGCTGCCATGGGAGTATTGTTATCTCTTTTTGTAAATAAATCATAGGCTCAGAGATGCTAGAGTTTCCTCAAAGCCACACAGCTAGTACATGGCAGAGCTGGCTATTGGAGCTATCTCAGACCCCTCGGGACTTCTTGGTTTTGAAAATCTCTAATTTCCAAATGTGTATTACCACCATCGGGACTTGCTGAACCATTTTACTATAACTGTATATATCCACACATGGCAATTACTGAGACACATTGCAATTAGTTTACTTTGGCAGCTTATCATTTTGAGAATTTGGAAGCCAGAGGCCACCGCACACTAGGGTTTTGGGAATATTTAAATGAAAATTGATTACAACTTTTAACGAGTGTTTTAAGCACGCTGCCTTCTCACTTTTTTTTTCCCCCTATTTCCTTATTGTCTCTTCTTGCCACCTGCTCTGCCCACTCCTATCCCCTTACTTGAACCTTTTGCAGATGTGACTAGCAGAACCACCTCCTCTGTTACCCAGGCCCTGGAAATGAGCATATAAGCCTAAGGGCCAAAATGTGGTTCACAGTGATAAATGCTGTTCCCAGCTTGCTATAGACCAGGTGTGGTGCTGTGAGGGGCACAAATGGAGAAAAGTACCCAGTATGTTCAGAGTGCATCTTGCTGTGGCCTGCAAGCTGGCAGCAGGAGTTATGAAAATGGCCTTGCTTCTTGCAACGAGGTGGACTTTTCTAATTAGAAGGCTTCCTGCTGTAGCAAGGACAAAGGGACCGGGCAGTTGATCCAGTGGTCAACTTCTGAACCACTGTCCTGGGTTCCTTCAAAAAGAATGTGCCTAAGTGGAATTTTGAGGGTTATTATTTTCATTATCTTCCTCTTTCTTAGCAGAGTAGTTGCTTAAATGTCAGTCGTAAATAGCTCGAGTGCTTTGCAAGCTGGTTCAGTTCTCAGCCCAAAGAAAAATCTGTCTTCCCAACACAGTCTGTGAGCTGTTCCTGCAGCTTCCACATTTATAGACTCTGTATTAAAATGAAGAGTCAGTTTTTATACCTCTTCCAGGAGGATGCTTGGTAGAGTCCTACCTCAGATGAAGACCTGGATGGTATTGATGATCAAGAGAAGGAGCCAAGGCAAAAATGATAACCAAATTGTGGCAATTTCACTTTTAAGAGCAGCATGATTTTATACTTAATGGTAGTAGGTTGTGTGATAAAAATAGCTTAAGAACTGCTTATGTGTTACACAGAACCTCTATGTATTTCTAAGCTTATTTCATGGTCTGAAGTGAAATAAGGCCTACTATGTGCCAGAGAATGCACAAAATGCATTTATAAACACTATCATACATATTTTCTAAAATCCTATAAAATTTCAAAGAAATGAGGCTCAAGAAAGAAAATCATTCATCCAAAGACACACAATTGGTTAATGGGTCATCTGGGATTCAGACCCAAATCCAAGTTGTTCGTGCAATGGATGTAAATAAAATCGAGGCTAACTCAGAAAATTGGCTGTGAGAAATTGCTGAAATTTGTAGAATATTTTCAGTGACTAGGTGATTTGATCAATTTTACCAATTAATTCAATACTGTTCTCCCTAATGAGAATATTTGTACTTTCCAAAATGTTGATGCAGTCTGGGTAACTTTGCCTGTAACCTGGCAGTGAGAAACCTCAACAAGAGTGGTAAGATTGTGTTTAAATTGATTTGATCATGAGCCTGAGCCCCAGTAATCTGACATGAACTATGTCCCTGAACAGATTAAAATGTTGAGTCCTGATTCTGAAACACAGTAGCTATGAGGATTTGGATAAATTTATTTTAACTTCTCCCTCTTTTTTGAGGGGTAGGGGCTGTAAACTGGGGAAAATATTACTTAACCAAAAAGTTGTTTTAATGATGAAGATTTTCTATGTAAAATAACTAGGGCAATGCCTATCTCTGAGAAAATAAATATTAGTTCCTTTCCTTCCTCATCACAGAATTCTGAGTGGCTGATGTAACACTAAACATAATATTTTTCCAAAATGCCAAAGCAAAGAGCCTACCAGTGAGAAAGCTCTGGACTTAGTAAGAATGATTGCTATTTTCATTCTGCTGCCCATTTGTTTTAAGACAAAGGCTATGTCCACAAATAATTCCAAATATCTAGGTATTTAGAAATACTAGACTGGTTTGATGAATTTTGTACTTTTATTGACATGGTATCATATAAACAACGTATTGGTTATAAGGGCAAGATATTCAACATTTCCTCTGCTTCCATCTCATTGTCTAAAATGGGAATATTTGAAGTACCTGCTGACAGGACAGAAACGTCAGAAGGCTACTTAAGAAATTTTTAAGGTATTTTAATACTAAGTTACCATGTAGGTAGTGTGAGTGTATGATTCCCTGGGCCTTTCTCTGAGTTCAAAGTTTGAATGCATATAGAATTAGGCTGAGCAGATGTGGCCAAAGACTATCTTCTTATGGCCTTTAGGAGCTTTTCCAGAAACTAATGTGCTCTTTCTCATTGGCTCTGTCATGGATTACAGAAGGTTTTCTAACATAGCAAGGTCAAGGGTCCCCAGAGAGTAAGGGCTCCACAAATAGCCTGAGTGTTGAAGAAATGAAGTCAAGCAGCGTGAGGACATTTATCTTCTTTCTCCTCTGTCCCTTTTCTTTCTTTCCCATCAAAATTTGTATTTTCAGAGACTGTTTATTGTGTTTGGATGGGGGAATTCATAACTGCCACTGGTGATTAAGAGCTTTAACCTGGACAGGGAGCGTTTGAATCCCTGGGAAGCACCTAACTGACCCAAGTAAATCTCCCACTCCTAGGCTGCGTGGAAGCATATTTTTAGCAGGGATTCTTTCTATACTTGCTGTTATCTTCGTCATCAGCTTTCCCACATCCATGCCATTTACCAGGAAACAGAATCCCTGGAATCGGCAAGCCTTCCCTTATTCTACCCTCTGACTTTGCACTCCAAGGCTGAGTTGAAACCAAAGAATCTTCTCAGCAGGAAGAAAGTGTGGGATGGCCAGAGATGAGCCAGAGTCCCACAGACAGCTGAGGATTCCAGGTCTCTCTTAAGTACTAGGGTGTATGGAAAGAAGAAAGATGTAACATTAGTAAAAGGCCTGTAGTTTAATTCTGACTAACCAAGACTTCCTTACATTTGTTCAGTCAATAAATATATATTGAATGCTTACTACATGCCAGGTACTAGTCTCGGTGCTATGGATACAATAATTAAACCACACAGGGTGTCTCCCTTCATAGAATACATGTTTTGGTGGGGAAGGCATAAAACAGATACATAATATAAAGTTATACGTGCCCACCCATTTAATAGATTATTTTTAGAGCCGTTTTGGGTTGACAGCAAAATTTGGTAGAAAGTACAGGGAGTTCTCATACACCTTCCTCTCCCCAACACCCTCCACACCCAGTCTCTCCCACTACTAACATCCCGCACCAGAGTGGTGCATTTGTTACCATCAATAAACCTACAATGACACATCATATTCAAAGTCCATAGTATACATTAGGGTCACTCTTAGTATTGTACAGCCTATGAATTTTAACAAATGTATAATGGCATCTATTGACCATGATAACATTATACAGAATAGTTTTGCTACGTCTGTGCTCATCCCCACCCCCACCAACCTGTGGAAACCATGTACTTTTACTGTCTCTATAGTTTTGCCTTTTCCAGAATGTTGTATAGCTGAAGTCATGCAGTGCGTAGCCTTCTCAAATTTGCTCCTTTCACTTAGAAATATGCATTTAAATTTAAATTCTCCATGTTTTTCACGGTTTAATAGGTCATTTCTTTTTAGTGCTGAATAATATTCCATTCCTGCATGTACTGCAGTTTATTCCTTTGCCTACCAAAGGAAGTCTTGGTTGCTTCCGAGTTTTGGCAATGATGAATAATGCTATTATAAACATCCATGCCTGGGGTTTTACATGGACATGAGTTTTCAAACTCTTTGGGGAAATACAAGGGGACACAATTGCTGGATCCTATGGTAAGCATATGTTTAGTTTTGCAAGATACTGCCGACCTCTCTTCTAAACTGTACCATTTTGTAGTGAATACGAGTTCCCATTGCTCCACATCCTTACCAACTTAACACTGGTTTCAGTTTTCACCATTCTAATAGGTGTGTAACCAAGCATGCTCCAACTCCTCTTAGTAGCGTGAGGGGCCTTGTGTGGTACAAGTCGGTGCTTCTTGAAAACGGCCACCTTTTCAGACGTGTTGTCGGTCAGTGCCTTTAGTTACAGTAGATATGGCATGGTGAGACTTGGTGACCCTAAAGTGGATTGAGCAACAGTGTCTTTATTCTGTGGGGATATTCCAACTTGTAAAGGAGCCTAAAGGCATAGAGTGAGTTCTTTTCCGGGTGACCAGAACTTCAACACTTGCACAGTAGGCTGGGATCCTCTAGATCCAGGTTTGCTGTCCTTTATTTGCTCTGGCTTAACTAACAAGCAGAAGGCTGAGATTGTCCTTTAATAAAGGGGCACAGAGAAGAAGAGGAGGAACAGCAGAAATATAAAAGAGGGTGGTGATGAATGGTGGTGAGATGTTGGCAGTTGGTTGCAGAAGTGTGGAGCCACTAGTATTTGGGGGAGACAGCAGCTGTAGTGTGGCCTTCAGTATATGGCTCTTGTCTTGCTGGATCTTGGGGGATGCCACCACTATCCCTAAACCAAGGAGCAAGTTGCCCTAGGGGTTGTGTACCAGCTTTTCCTTTTTTCTTTCCCTGGTCTTGGTTTATGGGAAGTATTCAAAGATGGCAGGCCAAGGGTCCCCAAAGAGTAGGGGAATCCACTAAGAGCCATAGAGTGTTGGAAAAGAAGAAATGTGGGGGCCGAAGAGAGTGGGGTCATGCATCTTCTGTGTCCTTGTCCCTGGGGTCCTGATTTGAGCCCATCCATTCATCCCTTAGGCTTCTCCATGTCCTTGGATATGCAGCCGTCATATGACTGGGGCCAAAATCTCTACACTTCCTAAAGTAGTAACTCACAAAATTATAGTCTCTGTGGAAAAATAATTAGAGCTGTAAAGCTCATAAATATACATCCTTCCTTCCACTTGGCTAGCAAACAGCCATACGACCAAGAAACTGACGGGCTGCCAACTCTGCCTCTACTGCTGATATCTGCTTATTCTTCTACGTAGGCACAAACTGCTTAGCACCAATGGCAGGAAATCAGCTCTGCCAGGGCTGGTTCTCAGCAGAGCTGTGGGGTGGCCTCCTGACTACACCTGCCATCAGCAGACAGGGCCAAACGAAGGGAACCACAGTCAAAACTTCTTTGTTCCTTTTCATTCTTCCTATCTTGAATGCATTCCAGAAAAGAGAATTGCATCTCTATGTATCCCTTAAAGAAAATTTTCTTTTTATTGTCGTATGTGGTATGAAGTTCTGTTACTTGACTTCTGATTTGTGTTTGTCGTCTTTGTTTCTTTCTCATTAAAATGCAAGCTCCAAAAAGGCATGGAGTGTGATTTAGTCACTATATCGCCAACACTTAAGTAAGTGCTTAGTAAATAGATGTCAAGTGAATAAAAGGATAGAAATTGAAATGCCTGTGTTATTAGAAGAAAAAACAGTAAAAGTAACATAGAATGTGAACTGTGTGTCAGGCACATGCTCAGCCTTTACATCGGATGGTCTCTGTTAATCCTCTTTACTCTTTGTGGTTACCTTACAAGTAGGTACTGTTAACACCCTCATTTTGCAAAATTACAATTATAGTAGCAAAGGCAAGTACTCGCATTAGTCACTGTTACTTCTGAAAAGTCAAAGGAATAGATGACTCCTGAAAGTTGGGTAGTAGCTGAAAAACTATAGCACTTGGCCTGGATCCCTGAATGGATACAGTCTGCATCACATGGGAGTTAAAGGGTTTTCCCATCTGACGTATCAAGGAGTCTTGGGACCCCAGCATCGTTTCCAAGGAGTCTCCTAGAGGATCCTGCCAAGCCTGATTAGGTCACACACTGGTGGCATAAGTTCTGGGGGACTGATGTTTTTGAGGGGTTTCTGTTGTATGTGGACATTCTGGACCTGTGAGATGTCGTCATGGTCCAGGCTGAGCCTAGTGCAGGGAAGGGGCAGTCTTGATTCTGAGTGCTGTCCATTTAGCACTTTTTCTAGTGCCCACAGTTAGGCAGTGGTTTTCCCCAGCCTCGCTGTAAAGAAAAACAAGCATTTTGTTTTGCAAGGCCATATGCTGCATAAACAAACCTACTAAGTACACAGACCTTACCTGTCCCCTTGCAGAGGTGTAGGCTGATGGTATTAATCACCATCCATGTTATTCAACAGTTGGGTAGAGCCTTCTGTGTTGACCCTTCACCATCATATCGTAGGAGAAATGGAGACCCACAAGGGCACATCGCCACCCTGGTGCACATGGAGAGCTAGGCCTGCAATCTGAAGTGAAGAAAGTGGGCGACACATTTCTTTTTCCTCCTGCTGTTCCAGAAGGGAATGTGGTACCTCTAGGAGGGTTGGAGTACCCTGGCAGTTTAGCCTAAGATGCTCCTTGGCTTCTTGAGGGGTTGGGAGTTAAGGGACCATTCTTTACTTATTAATGTATTTATACTCTGGTTCCTTCCACCAAGATTGAAGTGTCAAATTTGCAGGGAAAAGATAGATGTATTTAAAAATCTAATATACTTAATCTTAGATTCCTGGCCTTAAAGATAATCTGTGTGACCTTATTTAAACTTGGGATGGGTCTTGTATTTTTCTTTCAGGAATTTAATCAGAAACGCTCTTGAAACGAAGTCTGCTACACCTGGTAATTCAGATTGCCCTAGAGCTGTGCTGTCAGGTGTACAGTAGCCGTGAGTGGCTATTTAAATTTGGATTAATTAAAACTGAATAAAATGTAAAAGTCAGTTCTTCAGGCCACACTAGCGACATTTCAAGGATGTGATAACCACATGTAGCTGCTGTATTGGACAGCACAGATAAAGAACATTTTCATCATCATGGAAAGTTCTCTTGGATGGCACAGCCCTAGAGGGTATCCTTCTATGATTATATTTACTGATGCGATTCCTTTCTCCTCTAACCTTCCCCACCGCCTTTCTACTTTGGGAAGGAAATCCAAAGCTTCATGGGGCTGCTTTATCATTAGCAAAAAGGACTGTGAACTCTTAACTCTAACCTATCATCACAGAGACACCAGTGACTCCATGACTAAAATAAAGCCTTCTAAGAATGAATGTTAGTGATATGTGAAGAAACTCATGCGTGATATTAGAAGCAAAAAACAGAAGATAAATATATAAAACATTTCAGTTTTGTGTGTATATAGCTGGCCATTTCTGAATCGTGGAAATAAAAATAACTTTTGCCTTCTTTGTTTATACTAAGTCTGCGTTTTCTAGTTTCTAATTAGCCTCAAATATGTTTATAATTAGAAAAAGTTTGTTTTTAGAAGAAAAAGAAAAATCTTCCCAAGACTGAGAGGCAGAAGAATGATTCTTCTTGACCTTTGGGAGCTGCAGTTTAGGTAGAATACATTTATCTGCAAGTTCCTCCCCTCCTCCATTCTCGAAGGCAAAATAACTTTTAAAGTAGAGGGGCGATTCTGTAATTAAACGTATAATATCAACTAACATTTATTGCCGATTTATATTCTTTATCGCCAATTTATGTTCTTATGCTATTATAAATGCATGTGTTCTGACTCCAGCTATATTATCAATCTGCAAAACAAGGATGTCATCTCCCGTTTCTTTGGTCTCCGCAACAGCACCCTACCCAGCACTTGATAGCCACTACTGACTGACGGACAGGTTGGCTGACCTTGCCACCACTCTCAGGTTTTATGCCCACAGAATGTGTTAATACCTTGCCTCATTTTGCTTTGGGTCCAAGAAGTAGTGTTCTTTCCAACTTTGCCACATGAAATCCAACCGCTGGAATACGGGAGCCATTCATCAGAAAATGAGTTAGACCTTCTCTGGGTTTGTGTGTGTGGCAAGACCCTAACGGAATTTTTTTAAAAATTGTTAGTTTTGTGGAAATAGGGCTGGGAAGAGAATATGTGAAAACTCTTATTGGAGTGACCACAACCATCTACACCAGTGTATTTGGCATCTCTAGTAACTGGCTACTTGGAGGGAGAGATTTAATAAAGAGGATTTTCTTTTCTTGAGTTGGCTGTTAGAGTGATAAAACATACTTGTGGGGCCATTCTGGTTTTGACAGTTTCCTGTGACAGCCAAGACACCCACAGGCAGGAATTAGAATCTGCTCTGCCCTCTTCACTCAGATCCAGACTAGGAGATGAAGCCCAGAATGTGGGATTTGATATTTAACTTTCCCAGGTGTATTTTGCCACATCACAAACCTTTTATACTCATATACATCACAACACTTGATTGTAGACAGAAGCATGTGACACTTCTGTCCCCTCTTGGAAACGGGAGAAAAAGATAGGAAAAGGAGAATAAATTGGTTTTCACAAAAGGCCAAAGTCTCTCTCTCATTGTCCCTGAATGATTAATGTCCCTATTTGTGAAGTTGTGGGAGTTTAGTGAAAAAATTTTTCTTGGAAGGGTAATACTAAGGAGGGCTACCAGGAAATTTATGGGTGACACATATGAGAGCAGAGCTTGCATAAGGGTATAGAAAGCAAATTCTGTTTATTTTGCTCAGGAGACATTGCATTCTAGTAGACCAATCGTGGTGGTTTATGCTAACTTTTCCTCCTGATGGCTATGCCATGTTTGCATGTGCCTGGCCTCAGGTACCAAAGTCAAGATCAGCCTAAGGAAGTACCAAACCACATATTGCAGGTTCCTTCAAACCACTCAGCTATGTTGCTCTTTGGAGCCCCCAGTAGGGTGAATGAAGAAATTAGTACATGTGTCAATTAGTGCAGGATTGAGGAGCCATGAGCAGGAAGAGGTATACAGCTCAGGTGTTAAAAAGGCCAGAAATATTGTAGAAGATTCCACCTGGGAACAAGGGGTGTGCCACATACCTGCTGTTTTGTCCTTTCTTACGTTGGTTATTGTTAAATAACTTCTTAGTTCTTCTTAGAAATTTTATTTCCCTTGATAAACTTTTAAGAACTACATTGTCATTGTAAAATTTTATTTTTTTAGCAAACATATATACTATATAATTTATATAAATGCTAATTATATTATAAAATTGTATAATATGTAAATATTAATTTTTATAACCCAGTATGATGTAGTAACTATTATTAACCTCATTTTACAAATTGGAAAACTGAGACACCAAGAAGCTAAGTAATTTAGTAGTTGACCTAGGATGTGAAGCCCAGGAGGTCTGCCTCCAGAGTGCTTGCTCTTCACCATTGCTAAAATTCAGAAAAAATATAAAGGTGAAGAAAAATACGCAAAGACAACTGTAGATGTGGTAACTTGCCATCTTTATTCTGTAACGTAGACATCTGTATAACGGATCCTAGGCTTTGTATTCAATTTTGTATCTTGCTTTTTGAAAAATGAACCTTAATTTTCTGTTTTGATCACTAGCACTGCAATAACTGTCCCTGTGCAGCATTTCTTAATGTTCTTCAGAATATATTTTCAGGACACTTCCTCAGAGGTGAATTTCCTTAATCCAATAGCTTGAACACTTTTAGCGTTCTAGATACCGGTCATCAAACTGTTTTCCAAAAGGCTTGTCCTGTCTTGCAGTGTCTACAATACTACATAGAAATGCCTTCATCATTCACACTTCAGCATTAAGAATGATCTTTGCCAATGTCATAGGTAGAATTTAATATTGTATCATTGTTTTCATTTGTATTTGTGTGCTTGAGAGTTTACAGTTTGCTCATACTGGATGATTAATTATGAGTATTTATGAGTGGTCTGTTTGGGTCTTTTGCCCACCTGTCCATTGGGAACCATGCCTTTGGGGACCAAAAGGAAAAGAGACAATCGTTTTTCATTCTTCCTTCTTCTGGCTTGAAATGGAATTTCCTTAGGCATTTTCTTAGTCTATACTAACAACAAGCTTTTAATCTTCTTCCAAACCTTATATGGATTTTTCTGTTGATTCTATATAAAGTGCACTCTAGTCTACTTATAAAGGATATTATTTTGTTTTCTGTTATGAATGTGCCCTGTCCATAAATCTGCATTTGATCTGTCTTGGATAATACACTCCTGGAGGGTCACTATGTGTCTTTATGGACAGTTAAGCACACATTCTTGGCAATATTCACAATCATAGAATAGGCATCCCCGTGTCCCAGCCCAGGGTGATCTGAGTGGTTACACAGGCTACATTGAGGGTCCTAATGAGAATTGAGAAGGATTGAGAGCATAGTAGTTTTGTATGTATCAGTTCACCCTGTTTTTACTTAAAGAGAGCTAAGAAGAAACTCAAATAGCACCTCTCCACTCTTTTGATAGGCAGTTCATTTCTTTAATAAGGAATGAAGCCTTCCAATCTCAGGAGGCAGTTCTAGTAGAGGAAGTCACACAGGATTACGGGTCCAAAGTCCATGGGTTTGTTCTGTATTCTCCATTATTTAGTGTTTGTGGAAGTTAATCCGTTTTTTCCATCAAAAACAGAACAGTGATATCAATAATAACTGACATTATAAAGTACTTTAAAACATTACAGATGGACTTCCTTATCCAGTGACTCACTTAATCTTCACAATAGCCCTGTGAAGTAGACAATGACATTCACATTTTACAGTTGAGGAAACACAATGAAATAGCAGCAGAGCCACAACTGTCTTTCTAATAAAGTATAGAACTAAGATTTCATTATTGCATTTTTTAAAAGCATATTATGCTCCAAGAAAATAATCTATTGACTTAAATTTACTATAAAGCAAGGAGAAAGAAGAAAAAACCATCATGAAAGGAGTGGAGCATCATAGAAAAGAACCTCATAGGACTCCAAGGAAAACTGCATTGAATGGAAAAAAGATTAAAAGGAATAGATGAAATAAGATTAGCAAAATGTTGATGAGTCTTTTCAAATATTACTCTTGTCTCATATCTTTCCTTTTTTGCAGTTTTGTGTTTTTATCTAACATTTTCATAAGATTCACTCCTAGTTTTTCTATTTACTGCAAAGATCAACAATAGTGAAGTAAATCATAGTACATCCAACTATGAAATACCGTCTACCTAGTCAGGATAATATGATCTAAATGTGTATGAATTTCTCTATTGGAAAGACAAATAGGTGGATACATTTTTAAGTGGCCCTTGTTAACATTCTGCAGGTTTTTAGCTAGTATGAAAAGAGAAGAAAATATAGGATAAAGGAAGTTAAAGAAGATGCATTCAATAATCCAGTAGGAGACTCTGGGGTAGGAATGTCCCCTGAAGGTCAGGCTTTCAATGTCCAGGACTCTTTGGAGTCTAGGGAAGGTAGGAAGCCTTCCCACTTGAGATAGATACTAAAGCACATAATAAAAATGTTACATGTTAACAAGCTTGGAAATTCCTCTGAAATAGAAGAGCTTCAGCCAATAATGCATTCCAAATGTTTGCTTGGAAGATTTTACAGGTGTCCTTAAGAGCTAAAGGCATTGGTCATATGAAGCCAGGCTGAGTGAGATTCTGGTTGGGTTGGAATTATCTGTGGAACTTGTGCCCAAAGGAGCTCAATACCATGCTTGCGTTTCAGGATTTTATGGGCAGCTGCAGACGTTCTGCCCCCCACATTACCCCGATTCCCAGAGAACTGTGCCGCCTGTCAGCTCCTGCAGTGTGGTGCCTTCCTTTGAGGACTGCCTGGTCCCTACATCCGTGGGCCAGGCCGGTTTTGATGTTTTCCACAGAGCCTTCTCGACTCATTCGGGCATTACAGGTGTGTTGGGTGTCTGTGACTTAGAAACTCCTGTCAACTGACAGGAGAGACCAGCTGGGCTGCCTGTGACCGACCTGGGCTAGGCTTGACCAAGCACATGTCGGCATCAAATTCTGCTGAATGACCCCTGAAATGTCTGTCCTCTTCACCTTCCTCTCCAGCCCTCCTTCAGCCCCTCTTCCACCGCCCTGGTTCAGGAGCCATCATATCTCCCCCAGACTATGGCCATGACCTTCCAGTAAGTCTCCCTGACCTGATTCCGCATCTTCACCATTCTGCTCTCCATACTACCATGAACATTGCCTCCCCAAAATGAAGGATGAAATATGCCACTTTCCTGTTCAAATAGATTAAATAGTTTTCAATCGCCTAGCGAATAAAATTCGACTCTCCAGCATGACATTCAGAGCCCCCATGAGTTAGGCCTGATTCAGCTCTCCACACCTGCCCATGCACATTTTTCCCTACATGCTCTTCACCTGAGCTTTGCCAGCACCCTTGACCCCACATGCCTCTCCTTTCGTCTTTGTTCTGTTTCCTCCTTCTGGAATGTTCTTTCCCAATGTCTCCATCTGTGATAATTCCATTCTCTTTTACGACTCAACTTTAACGTCTCCTTTTGAGGCAACCCTCAGTCTTCCCTAGAACACTTGCCTTTTACTCGACTCAGCCTGTCTTTTGTGCGGTCATAGTTTAGCAGCTGCCTGCAACTGAGCCTCCTCCCTCACTAAGGTCGCTGAGAACAGACTCGCCACAGGGCCCAGGCCGGCGTGGTTGCCTCCTTAGCCCCCAGTTTTCACTTGGTGAGCTGCATTACTGTAGTGCACTTTCAGTGGGTGTGGCATGGGGAAGGAGTTACTGACGTACTGTGTTCTTTCTCTTCCAGTGTATGATTTACCTTCGAGTTCCTCAAGCCTCTTTGGGGAGTCTCTCCGCAGTGGGGCTGAAGACGCCACCTTCTTGCAGATCAGCGCTGTGGACCGCTGTCCCAGCCAGCTCTCCTCTGTCTACACCGAAGGCTAATAGCTCTCTTGGCCACTCCTGCACTCCCAGGACCCTGATGTTGCTTGCCACCTTTTGTTTTCATACTCTCACAGACTGCAGGAGAAACGATGTGAGCCCAGTCTGTGGGACCTGCAGAGTCACTGATGTGTCTTTTTGGAAGGCAGGACTGAATGACAGAACTAGCTTTGCAGGAATCATTGCAGTCGCTCCTTTTTCTCTCTGGGTTTGCTGGACTAGGTGACCGGCAGGACTGTCTTTTCAAAGGGAATGTAGAGCCTCACTCTGTTGGATACCTGTTACTTCCTGGCTGTCAACCCTTAAAGGACAGCAATGAAATGATGTGCATGTGAAAATGTAGTTTGGGGATGACCCTGTCTGAAAACTGCAAATAGGGAAAAAGAACCCAATTACCAGAGACATAGTAACCTGCCTCACCTGATCTTCACCCTCACTGCTTCTGATGCAAAGCCAGGCACAACGAGGGAAATCCATGTCCAAAGCGTAGTGTGATCTCAACTCCTAGAAACTCCCTGGGTTTCCTTTTTCTCTTAGCCGCATGCTAACCAGTTCCTTCTCAGTGTTTCTTCAATAGCAGAATAAGGTTTTATATGCCAGCAGCCTAATTTTGTTTTTGCATTTTAAAGACTTGTTATTTATACCTGCTCTAAAAGGAAAAAATATGTAAAGGTCTATTCTTTGGATGGAAATCATTATTGTAATCACCCCAGCTTTAGACATTTTGCACAGTTGTGGTTCTGCCTGGCCCCACCTCTGGCATGTAATTTTGCAGTTAGCAAAGGCTACTTGAGGGAAATACAGTGAGCACCTCCCGCACCCCCAGTGCCGTAGCAGGAACCTTCCTGGGTGGCCTGTTTAGTGACTCCACCTCAAAGACTTTGTTCAAAGAAAAACGTTGACTGGTTTACCCATTGCCTCCACTCTGGTGCTACGCCCAGAGAAGTGCCAGATGTGAGAACTGGACAGACTGAGTCGTGTACCGGCTTCCCTTAGAAGACCAAACTAGTGATGCCTGACTTCCAGTGCACAGATCTTAGTAACATTTCTCAGGATATTCACTCATCTGTCTGTCTCGTCCCTATACTTCTCTCCACCCTCTTTTTGCATCCCTGTTACCCTCTTCCTGACTGTGGTTCAGATATGCCCACCAGCAGCTATTGCCTGATCATCTTGGGAAGGTAGAGGTGACAGTTCTTAAAGTCTGCAGAAAGAGGCATTTCTTTTTCTGAGTTCCAGGTTTGAAGGCCTGGAATTTTCACAGAGCACTCAGTTGAAAATATCAAGCCTACATAGGAAGTCATTTTCTATGACATCTTTACATAGCTATTACAGATCCCGAGTCCTAGGGCATCAGCTGTAAAAATTGGCCAATCACAAAGATACAGTAAGTTCTGACATTCTGGTACTATCATATTTCAAGTATTCTGACTTTTTAAAAATGTTTTTCTGAACAAAAGTGAAACGATGCCGTTTGTCAAACTGAGATCACTACAATCTTCAAGGCAACTAAAACAGCTTGGTGTTAGATGGGATTCTGTGACAGTTTGTATACTGAGAGATCCTTCCGGTCTGGCTCTACAATCCCACACGTATTCTTCCTGATTCCAGAGTTCATTCCAGCAGGCAGTAGAATGAGGTGAAAGAAGAACCAAGTGTGGTTTTCGTTTTCCCAGTGCACTTGGTCAGTCTAGTTCCTCTGAGTAGTGGGCTGTGTTCTAAGAAAAGCCTTCATACAGACATCTAAGTCTGCGAAAGAGATGAGTTCGCCACTTTACAAAACCCTGCTCTGCTTTACAAAAGGACACACATCGGGCTTCCTTTACAAGTGAACTCCAAGGCTGCATGTAAAGTACCACCCTTCTTGCATATTTTGTGGGTCATGTCACTTGGCCTAAGCAAGTGACCTAACGTATGCACACTCACAGTTGGTAGTATCCCTCATGTGTCCTTTGTCACACTCTGGAAAGAAAGAAAAACTCTGCTGTCTTCAGAGAGACCATCTATTCATACTTAAATATGGAAGCCTTTACAAGAAACTCAAAATACATTTCATTTGTACAATGAGAGAAAAGATGAAAAGGCAAGGTTGTGATTGCAGTTAACATTGTCAGCCCTGCCTTTTGGCTTTATGTAATTTAAAGTAGAAATGGGGAAGGGAGGACAAAACAGAAGCTCAACTTCAGGAAACCGTGGGCATCACCTGGGAGGAGCTGCTTATAAACCAGGCTCCAGTCTTCCTGCAGCCTGTCACAGTAACCCTGCCCCTTTCTTACTTCACCTGGGCTAGAGGGACTCTAAAGAGGACCTAGGCAGTAGAGGTACCTGCAGACCTCCTTGCTCAGCAGGAACTCAATGTGGAGTCCCTGAGGGACATTTGCCTCTCGGAGCACACAGGCAGCAGGACCCAGTGCGGCCCTGCTTCCTGACCATGGGTCTTTCCTCATAGCTGCAGGCGTGAGACTGTGGCCTCAGGATAGGACACATTTAGATGCCTTCCAGACTACACACACTATGCTTAGATTCTAGAGTCTCTCCTGACCTTAAAATTTGTCACTTGCTTACTTTCACACTGCAGAAGATTTATATATACTTTCGTCATTATTTTTGCAGCAGTGCAAGTGGAAACTTCAAGAAATCATTCTCTTTCATGTCCCAGTCTTTTTAAGTCTTGATATGTAACCATTTTCATAAACATACAGAGATTGTCGTTCTCCTTTAAAAAAAAAAATAGTGCTTGTGAAAACATAGTGCAAAGACAATTATCCTATTGCATTAAAAAAAATCAGTCTGCCTAGAAACATTTCATTTGCTGCGTTGTCTTAATTCCCTAAAGAGACTGCATCAAAATGATCAAAATGCCAGTTTGTAATTTAGCCTCTGATCAGCTGTTAAATATTATTTAATATTTACTGGTCCTGTGGGATATCTCCCATTACCCATGTCTCCCTCAAATTACGTAAGTGGTAATAGAAAATGCTGTGATCTACTAAAGACCTTAGAGTTACCACTGATAACAGTGTTGGTTTTGTTCAATTGTTTTTAAATTATCAGCTGTCATGCACAGCAGCACCCTAAAACCAGTTTTGAACAAGGATAAATTCAACTCCCTCATTTGAGAACCTTGACTTTCCAGTTGCCTTGAAATATTGGGAATAGTGACTGTACATGTTCAGTCTAATTATTTGGTATTTTATTTGACTATTTTGGCCATGTCATTTTATAGAAGCATTTTTAAATAGCACTTTTTTTTAGTGGTGTGGAATTTCTGCAGTTACCTTTTTGGTTTTTTTTTGTTTTTTTTTTTTTTTTTTTTTTTTTTGAAAATTAAAAAAAAAAAAAAAAAAAGAAAACAATTTGTTAAAATTTTGTGTAAAAA